>JAYMTT010000011.1:0-57408 GCA_036898025.1 Hypseocharis bilobata
GACTTGATGGCACACTCATACCTTAGTCTGACAACTCAGTATACTTCTAAACCAGCAGTGACGCGACTACAGCAACTGTAGTACCTTGAGACTCATCTTCATTCTTGCACTATCCAGTGAAAGGCATTTTTGCATGGCAGAGGCAGGGATAAACCCGCACCAATTCGATGCATAATCCCTCCTCCTTTCAGACAGTTGATTCCCTGTAAAATGCTTTTCCATTGGTGAGAGGAGCCTTGCTTGAATTTGACAGAGAGCACATTCTCGTCTTTGATATACTTATTACGAATAATCCGAGTCCAAAGGGAGTCATGATTATTGAGCAAGAGCCAGCCAAGTTTAGCGAGATTGGCTTCGTTACAGGACCTCATATCACGAATGCCCAAACCACCTGCAGATTTAGGGGCACACACCATTTCCCCACTGCTTTTGAGATAGAATGGCCCAGTTTTTCCATACTAAGGACAAAGAGGTGATTACAGAATGATTTAGATTGAAAGTAGTCGCCAGGCTGGCTTAGAAATAAGAGGGTGACGGATAAGGTCGAAATGGCTAGCCAAGCAAGGACAGCATGGAAGCAGGTTTCTGTTGCCCTTGTTTGTCGCGAAGTTTTCATTCCGTTTTTTTCCGGATATAATATAGAGCTGATCTTTACCAAAGGTAAGGCATTTTTTTCTCTTTTTCTGCTTGTGAGAATGCTTCTCTTGGATCTATTTGACCCCGCCCCTTCCATCGCTGCTTTTCCTGTATAGAATCACTCTATCGTAATTGAACCGGAAAATCTGCCTATTACAACTCCAGACATCTAAATACTTATTTATAGTAAGACTTTCTCCCCACCGACATGGGGGTGGGAGAAGGCATTTCACCAATGATCCTCTTGACTTTTTGGGGAGTTCCTTTTCCCCTTTTTAGGAGTTGTGACTTTGTTTCCAGGGAGTGCAGCAACTATTTTCTTTCCTGGAGCGGCAACATTCTTTCTAGAAGTAGGACCTTGATTTTGAATTTGGCCTTGGGATTTATTGAAAGGAGAAAGGCCCGACCCAGTTCCTTCAATGCATCTCTATCTGGAACTGGCTCTGAAATCATATCCTTTTATGCCTATGCCTTTCAGGAGGGCCTAGCTTACCTGGGAATGGCTATTACTGGAAAAGGCTTCCTTGGACTTGCAAGCAGAAAAAGAAGGGCTTCCTATTTAGGGCGTGATGACGCTCGGCTTTATTGACATTTCTTTATACCACTGGTACTTGGATACAGGACTTATTATAGTTATCCCGCGGGACCGCTGCCTACTAGGTCTAGATTTCGATGCTTGGATACATATGCGCTATCAAGAACCTCGACCGACAGAAGTCAAAGAAATAGTGAGGCCTAAACTACCCTGGTGTTCTAGGCTCGCACCTCTCTTTCTTCCACTATTGCGGGCCTCTCCTTATCTTATTGAGAATCTTCCACTCTCTGACTTGGCTTTGGAGACCCATTTTTGAGGCCAATCTTGCTAAAGCATCATCGTGACGATTCTCAGTTCTCCTTACGTGCTTGAATGTCACCTGGCCAAATTTAAGAAGCACACACTCCTATATGATGCATCCTTGACGATATAAGGTACCATCCAGTTGATTCACTACCAAACTAGAATCCCCAAATACCTCAGGATTTTTAGACCCCAAGTCCTTGGCCAACTTCATTCCGATTATCAATGCCTCGTACTCGGCGGTATTGTTTGAACAAGGGAACTCTAGTTTGTAGGATGCTATGCTTTATCCTTCTAGGGTTAGTATTACAATACCAGCTCCTCCTCCATTGGTGTTTGCGGACCCATCGAAATGCAACTTCCTTCGCCCTAGGAGCCAGTACTAGTCCTTTTTTTGTCCAGTGGTTCATATTCATGGTTCCCTGTCTTCGTATGACTAGTGCCATGTATTGTTTTCACATAAGGAATCGAAAGCAGAGCAGGTGACTTCTCCTCAAAAGTGAAGTAAGTTAGTGGAGCCCGTTACCATTAGTCAAGTGATTCGCTCAGTAAACGATTTGTTTATCCTTCTTTCAAGTCAAGTGGAAGAAAAAGACAATGCGCTTCCGGAGAACAGAATCTATCCTTTCGGCTCAAGGCTCAGTGCTCGGTAGGTCGTAGATAAAACGGTTAGTTGCGTTACGGGGGTCGAGGGCGAGCTTACTTAGCTTGGTGCAGCTCCTATGCCTCTTCGCCTAGGACCGGATTCGTGAACAAGAGGCTCTCATGGGATGCGCTATAAAGAGAGAGAAAGTTCCAGTCCAGGTTCTAGGGAGCGGCAATCACAAGTGAGTGAAGATTTTCATCATGAATAAATTAACTAATCCAAATAGTGTCCCAACACCTTTCGTTACATTTTTTGATTGAATGCCATTAGGAACCATTTGCTCAATATGAGAGAAATATTCTCAAGAATATAAAGGAAGGCTTATTCAAATCCCTACTCGAAAGAAGGGGAGCACTAAAGATAGAACTAAATAGATTCTAAAAGAAAGAGACCCTACCTATGAATGAAAAAAGGAACTAGCGACAGCAGGAGAGATAGCGAGAGGGAGAAAGGAGAAAACAAGCTAGCTTACTATACACGTATTAAACACACTAGACGTATATCAAAATTGCCTCTTTATTTGTATTTTGAGGCGGGATAGCTCCAATTATTATTCACAACTGGAGATTCTCCCACTGAAATCAATTGACTAATACATTGTTAGCAAGCACGAAAGCGGAGTCTTCAAACTAGACTTCTTTGCTCATTTCAGCTAAGAGAGTCAAGTTATTCCAATATCAGCATCTTCCTATGTGTGTGATTATTTCCTGGCTCAGAAGGCGCGAGAGAATGGAAGCGGGTTCAGAATGAGGTTGTGAAATGAAGGTTTGACTGAAAGGCTTTATCGTGAGATGATGGTTTGACTTAGAGGCTTTATCGTGAGATGATGGTGGCGTTTAGTCCTTGAGTCGTGAGATGATTGGGACGGAGTAGACGACGTTGATAGACTCAGGATGCTAAAGGTATGCTGAGTTGCTAAATGAAGGAAGGGAGGGTGCAGAACGTAAGTCGCTCAGTGCGCTAGGAGGGCTAGGCGATTACGAGTTGTCAAACTCTGTACTGTATCGTCGGTATATGAAATGGAATATCTTTGTTTGGCAAGTTGCTTTACTAGAAAATAGGAATTAGACACTCTATCTCTCCGGCTCCTCTAGCTATATCTGTTCCGGTATGCTAACGCGATCTAGACTAGACCTTAGTATGCTTTGTTGCCGAACTAAGGCAAAACACCCATATAGTTTATTAGTTCATGAAGCAATAGTCACTTCGTCTATACTTCCTTAAAGGTTCCAGTCTGCCGTATACTTCCTATTTCTTCGATTCCAACTTATAAGCCTTTGGTAAAGGAGTTGGTAAAGTAGAGAAAGAAAGAGGGTAGAGCACTCTTTCCACTAAGGCGATTACCAGTCGGATGAGATGCCGAAAAACTAGAGTAGGAAATCGTCCCTACCTATATATATTCTTCCCTTTTGAAACAGTTCCATTCTCCGGCTCATTCTTTCTAAGTCAGTAATGGTTCGGTAGGAGGTCAGGAGATGGCAAAGAAAGTCAAATACAGACAAAGGCAATCACATAATCGATCGGTAACAGAGGTAAGCATGGAGTCTTATTCATAGGGTCAATAGACTATGGGTGTCTCCTCATCCAGGCCACAACGAGAACAATTCGGATCGTCGGTGAGCCCCCTATCAAATCGAAGCTGTTGGGTGAAGAGACGATTCCGTCTAGCTAGCCAGAGCAAAGAACACCATTTTGCCCATCCTGGCAGCTTCCAAATACGGCGAAATCCCGAATCACTCTCGCGAGGAAAACCCATGATCGCTGCATAGCCAGACTTGGTAGTGTAAATACCATTTTTGGAGAGTTTCCACACAACCGTGTCAGGGCTTATCATGCAAGGGCAGAACGATACCAAGAATACGTTGAGAAATGTGATGAGGCGCAACAGCTTCAATCATTGCACGATTCCAACCATGATTATCAATAAAATCAGAAACTGGAACGGCCGTAGGAGGAGCTGAGCCATTCGAGAGCAGACAAGAGATTGAATCAATACCAAGCCAATTGTCATACCAGAAATCAACATTATGACCATTGCCTAACCAAAAACCAAGACCCAAGTCGAGAACCGAGGCTGCCTTCTGAACACTACGCCAGGTGTAAGAGCAAGTCGGGAGATATTTATCAAAATCAACAGTGCCCTCCCTGCCATACTTCTCCATCATGACACGAGACCATAAAGAAGAATGAGGTTCATCGGAAGTTCCACTAGCGTAATATAGGATTTCCCACTCTAGTTAGTTGCGATTGAATGAGAGACTTTATATACCCCTCTCTTTTCTTTCACTCTTGATTCTCTTCCACCACCAAACCCTTTTGTTCGGCCTCCGACAGACTCCATCTCTTCCACATCTCCTCCAAGCTATCTGCCCCGTCCTTCCTCGCCATGATCAGAACCACCAAAACTCCAGACTAGCACCGCAACGACCACACAGACCGCACCAGCGCTTTCCAACGGAACGAAAACCTCTCACCACTGCAAGAGACCACCTACTCTCGCTGAAGTCGTTGAGAAAACCTCAAACCCTAGACCCCCGAGAGACTTCGAAGGTTTGCTACTAATTTGCTTGGATCGATAAAAGAAGCAAAAATGGGGATAAGTAGGTAATAAAGTCCTCTCGCTTTCTTTCCCAAGATATGCTATTTGTTCTATCAGCTTTAATGCTATTTGATATATAATAAAAAAGACTACGTGATCTCTTCTCTACCAATTCTTGGCTTGTCGGGACATCAACCCTTTCTCCTGTAACGAAATCCTATTGACTAAAGCAACTTTCCATGGGCAGATCAAATAGAAAAGATAGACCTTTTCAGTTGGAAGCTTTCATCTCAGATAAGCTGATGCCATTACCATTACTTTACCTATCTTTTTTTGAATCTGTCTTATCAGTCCGTACATCAAAAACATCTCAAATAAGTTTCTTATTGAACGCCCTCCAATGGGAGAGGGTCCTTAACAGTCGACATGGCTTAATTAGATTACTTGCCAAATTACATATTGGCATGCTTCTTTCTATTACTATTAACTGACTAGTTATTTGTTCCAAGATCCAGGGCATTTCTTCTATGGGATCAAAGAGGAGATCTCTGGTTTAGATATTCTATAATAGAAGAAGTAATAAGAGAGAAGTCTACTGAGTTGGAATGAAATCGCTTAGATAGAAAAAATATCTCAGTATGACCAATCAATCTAGTGACCCAGTCCGTATTCAAGTAAGGAAACGACGGAGGAGTTGGCTTCTCAGCATATTCCTTGCAGTCATACCTTAGCTCTCAACTCATATACTACTCTTCTTCGATATCATGGGATTGATATGATGGAATGAATGCTTTCATCAAGAGGAATCAATATCGAATTAGCTATTCAGTCTGTCTTTATTCATGGAGTTTATTAATGGAATAATAGCTATAATTGTTTTCGGAAAGTATGGAAATCTTGTGCTTGGATAAATCTTCTATCTCTTAGTCAAAGTCGGCCAATAAGAGTAGTAAGGGAAGGACTAAGGAGGAGATAGGATCTTGAGTCAGAGGAGGATGACCCATAGGAAAGCCTTAGAGAGAGAGGCCCGCCAGAAAGTCTTTTTTTTATATATGCCTCATCACTAGTTGTAGTTGGGCGATAGCCTAAGAAGAATTCTATTCAGTTAGTTGACTTTATTCCTTCTGGCGTATAAGGTTTTTAGCATTTTACACACCTAGCACATCAAATCCAGGTATCAAGGACCAGTGCTGCTAAGCCAGCCCGACTTCCGGAAGGACTAGTCGCAATCTGTTTGTCAATATTCTCGTATTAACCAGTAATGTAATAGAAGAAGAACCGGAAAAGAAGCTAGTTTTTGGTAGAGTCCTACGAGGGTACGAAGGATATTTTAGGTAGGAAATAAGCTCAGGCAACTACAGAGGCAACGACGAAGGAGTTGGAGCAAAGAACTGAAAATCCTTGTGTCAGTGGTTCGAATCCTGTCACCCTTGATGTTCAATAGAAAGGATAGTGATCAAAATCTATATTTTGAATATCGTAATAGAATAAAGCTATTCAATCGCAACTATAGAAGCATGTTGGAAGCTGAGTGTTAACGATGGGACTATAGTATTCAATCACATAGTTGTTTCCACTAGTTTTCTTTTTTCGATTAAGAGAGAAAGCCCGTCTGTATGGAGCACTTCACCCAGGGAACTGTATTATTCTAAACCTAAGATCAATCATAATTGCACATCTCGATAGATGGATGAGTTCTCAATTCTTATTCCGAAAAACTTGATCCCCTTCGTAGCCTTCCGCGGAAGTCAAGTCTTCCTACCCTATGCTATGTGTCTAGCGACATAAGTATCTTTGATAACCTTTATCTATCAACTCAGTACACTGTGAAAGAGTGAGATATACGTGTAACAAAAATAGAAGAGGAGAGGTCTTGCAGAGCCTCGTCTGGCATGCCATACAGGATAGCTTTCGGTAGTTGCATACGTAGAATTTCCGGGCGTGACCGGGTGTACCTGCTTCCAAGCTTCCGCTATTTCCTTTACTAAGGTTATGGCTCCTTTGTCTTTCTTTGTATGAAAATACCCTCAGCTCATGTGTCATAGGGACTTTCTCTTTTTTCCAAACTGTCTCCGGACCATGGCGGGGGCATAACCGATTCCTCCCCAGGGTCCCAGAGAGTCAAAGACTTCCGCATCTATATGCTACTGGGCAAGGCTTCACCCAAGGACCATTCAACGTTCTTACTCTTCCGACTCCGGAAAATTTCAATCCACTCTGATTTGGAAAGGGTCCTGGCCCATTAACTTGAACAGTTGGGATTTTACTTTTGTGCAAGTAACACTTTGTGAACCTATTCTCTGTGCACTTAAGATGTCCCTTAATCCCAATGTATAGTAACACTACCAAGGATTCTCCGGCATTCAAGGACCGGAGTTTCTGATTAAATGGGTGGTACTGGATTAATTCCCTTCATGACTTGGTGAAAGAGGTTAATCACTCTACTATCACCCAAGCCTTATGGAAATTCTTTCTCCATAAACTGCCAGTGCGGTGGTGATGAATCCCAAATCATCGTCCTGCTGCTGCATAATAAAGGAATTCCAGAAGCCCCACGATACACACTCTTCCTTTCCCTTCTCTTTTATATGTGGGTTCTATCTCGGCTGCCTATATGTCTATTATCTTGGCAACTTTCCTTCTCATACCCATTTTCTTTGGATCTGTCAATGCTATTTCAATGGGGCAGTCTACTCCTCGAGAGTAGGTGGAATATCTATAATATCGAATGTAAAAGATCTAAGAGCTTTTCAATGAGCACTTTTGGCCCTGATGAATCGTTCTATTTCACGGACAGAGGGGATTTCGGGCTTTGGGACCTACTACGTAGCCTTGTATCCTTCTACGAAGCCCAGTCCAGAGGATTAGCTTGCGATTGAGTTAATAAGCTTTCTCTGTCTAGAACTAGCTAAACCAACAACTGCCGAAGGATAAGAATAGAAGATTGAGTGAGAGACGCGTGTCCTTTCTTCCTCTATATATTCAATTTCGCTCCCTTGCTCGGCCTAAGTTATAGCATATCGGTAAACTCTTCATTCGTCTATCGACTTTACTTTTACCCGAACTGTGCCAGTAGGACATTGAAAAGACGGATTTGTCCTCGGGTCTACGAGCCTCTATGTTGAAATAAAATGAATAGCAAGATAAAGAATAGACTGTTGAGATTGTTGATCTAAGCTTCCCACGCAGGTCCTGCATAGAGAGAAAGAATCCTGAGTGTAGATCGGTGGGTAGAGATGGGAATATGGAGGTCACATTGTAATTTATCCCCCGATTTGGTATAATCCCGTGACCACTTTCTCCATTTTAGTTTGATGACAGGAATTAGGAACTTGAAGTGAAAGCCTTAATGCCATGGATTGTCGCTCGGGGAATAAGTTTCATAAATGAGATGGGCTAGTATGACATAGTCTTTATGAGCACCTTATCTATTTACAGAGACCAGTAAGATTTAGCAGCCTACGTCTTGGAATCTTTGTTTGTTCGTGGGTTACGCACCAGAGAAAAGATAGGAAAAAGCATACCCTATGTATACTGAACCTGAGCTTTATTACCATAGGACTGCTACTGGGTAGGTTTACCTTTTTTCTACAAGTCGCTTATTATAGTGGGAAGTTCAGCTGGAAGGGATTAGATACTTCAGTGTAGTATAAGGGACGGACTTAGGCCCTTAGACTAGGGTTACGTAGTATACTGGGTTGCTAGCCACTGGGGTGGGATGACGGTATCATACTTGTACGTCAGAGAGGTTCGAGGTACCAAGCAGGTGAATCTCAGGCTGGAGTCCAACAGGATCAAATCTCTGAAATCTATGTCTTCTATGTTTGCCCAGGCATTCCAAAGGCTAAGCCTGACTCTGGTACTTTGTCCCTGCCTTGCCTCACTCTTGCTTAACTCAACCAATCAAAGTGAGATGCCTTCAAGTGAGACAGTGATCAATGAAGGCCTATGGTCTCGCATTCCATCCTTAGAACCAGGACTAGATAGAACACAATAATCTACAAAGGAGTGAGCGATCCTCTTTCTAACGAACTCCAAACAACCCTTATTCACAGACGAATCATCAGCCTAAGACTCTTATGCGAACTCTGTTATCGGTAATTCATGATCATCCTTCCATTTCCTAAGATCAGAATGAGATGTCTATGGGAACCCTGCTGTGACAATGTTTTAGTGAAACCGTCAAGTACACTGAGCTAGCAGACTGTCTATGTGAATGGATGTTCTTCGTAGTCATTCCTTCTTAGCCATTGCCAGTAATCGAGCAGCTAAGTGTTCTTGTCTTATTATTTTGATTAGGAAAGATATATTCTGTCAATAAGGATTCTCGCTCTAAACTAGTAAGAGCCCTCCTTCATGTGCTGCCAATACTCATGACGTAAGTAAGTTCGAACTTGCTTGATCCGTACTCGTGTATGTAGTGGTTACGATGTCACTCTATTTTCCTTCCCGCGATCTGGCCTATGCTAGAACATTCTTGTAAACTAATCTCGGTCCTTTGGAAGTCAAAGACTCCCTCAGGGCTGAAAGTCTTTTATGGAAAAGAAATGGCTTTCCTCTATTATTCATTATGTATGAATAAAGGATATAAAATTGAGTAATGATATGAACGAAACAAAGGGAATGAAATTCATGCCGATATCCTTGCGATTGAAGAAAATTATGAAATTGCTCTTCCTTACCGACGCCTTCATCCCTTAGTTTGACAACTCACTTTATTTCTACAACTCAACCTTCGCCTTACTTTCTTTCCTTCGTACCTTAGTCCTCATGACAACTCAGTCCAACCAGACCTGGGAGGAGAAGCAAAGTCGAAATCACTACTACTAGGCAATGCCCTTTCTGTCACGTCTCTTACATTGAAGTCGCCCTACCCGCTCGATACCTAAGGCCTATCTTGCACTTTTCTTCAAATAAAACCAGGATAGCATCTAACCGTCCCGCTCCGTGAGGTCTATCAACTACAGCCCGCAGTCCCATAAGCTGTCGCAATAAGTCCAGTCCCTCTATGTCGAGCCGAGACCTAAAGGGACCTTGCCCCCTAGTCTTACGGAAATTCAATTCACTTATATAGACTAAGGTGGAGTATTCAATCGCTTATCTAGAAATATCTTATATAGAATCATTCTTTGAATCAATCTTTTCTTTGAAATTCTTTTTCGATTGATAAGGCATCAGACCAAAGGGATCGGAATGCTTACTAGAGGCTTAGTTAAGGTGGAGTCGTAAGTCGAATGAGCAAGGACGGTCTAGCCTAAAGGCAAGGAGGTAGGACTCAGTCGGGGGGAGTTGGCTAAGCCGCCGGTCATAAGACCAGGCAATCCTCGATAGTTGACAAGACCACGAAATCCACAAAAACAAGTGATAAAGAGCTTTTTCAACAGGCTATCGATCTCGGAAGTCCTACCATTCATGAAAATCAATAGAAAATATTCCATTCTATCGCGCTCATCAGCCCGAGTAATGGTATCCCAGCTATGAATCCATTAAAGCTCCAATCGACTTTTTCTCATTCAAAAGAAGAAGCCTTCACTTTATTAAGACCCCCTTTCTGAATTCTCTTTGAGACCAAGCCAATTTCTCTTCTTTTTTACCCGCCGATTGGCATCTCCTCTACATTCTGCCACCCCTTAAGGGAATTCCTTTTGCTACCAATTAATTTGACGGTCAAAGGTTCAAGAGTTCGATTCCCTACATAGTTTAGAAACAAAGTGATTATCGTTCCTGAGTCTATTCCGTTCAGTCATACCTTTCACCACTAAGTTTCCCAATACCTATGTATGGCTAATGGGACCACCACCTGCTTATCGACAACCTCATGGCGATGAAAAGAAAGAATAAAGCCTATTCCCAGGCTTTAGAGTCTAGCTAATCTCACTGCTAAATGAACCCTTACACCGCTTTCTTCTACTTGCTGGAATGTAGGTTGAAACCGAGGGATGGATACCGGCTCAGTTGATGGGCTCGGGTTCGGAATGAGATGAGTTTGACGACTCGAGGAATCGGTTCTAATGTTAATGTGACATTAGACTCAATCGGGTTGCTCAACAAACACGTTATTCTATCAACATCGAAAAGGATACTCTTGTTACGAAAAAGGGAAATAGTTTCATAGAAGGGACGCGAAAGCAGGCTGAGTTGCGGCAATTCTGGTGAAGAACTAGCCCGCAAGCCCCGAACCATCCTATCTTCTCAAGAAGGGTTCAGAATGAGATGAGTTTTCCGACTAAGGGGAAGAAGTTTCTGACTTTATAGATGAAGGTGACGCTAAGTATACTTAGTTGATAGACTCAGGTGACGAAGTATACTTAGTTGACAGACTAAGGGTGCGTCAGTATGCTGGATTGCGTTATGAAGGCGCCGTTAAGGTGGGATTGTTAGATTCAGGGAACGAAGTAGATGAGGTTTGAATTATCTTAGTTGATAGGAAATGTAATTGGCTGTAGTCGATAGACTACAGGGAACAAAGAGGGTGAGTCGATAGACGAACTGTGCCGGGGTGGTGCGGGTGCGTTAAGTATACTGAGCTTACATACTATGTTTTAGAAAGATCTTACTTGAGAAAGATAAAGGAAAGCTAGCGCCCTATTTCTCGTAACCAAAACCTTTCTTTCTCTATCACCTTTTGAATATAATAGGATCTTAGCCTACGGGGACCGACTCTCGCCCCAAGAAAATGGATCTATTTCTATTTTTTTGTTTTGGTAGAAAACTGAAACTACAAAAGAGGCACTAGGGCCTGACAAACGCCATTCCTCTCAAGTCAGCAAGGAGGAAGTGGTTGATACAACTAGGAGGATCAGAAAAGTCTACTGAAGAAGATAAGCCCAAACTAGCCATTGCATCGGCGCAGAAGTTGCCTTCACGCAAGACTGAATAGAACCAAGGGTTGCCATTAGCTGCCTGATATCACTGATGATAGTGCCGAAGGGATGGAAATCAACATTCACTGATTCAATATTTTGCACTGCTATAGCAGAATCCGACTCCCTTCTAAGAGAATTGTTGCCTTTGCAGCCAGCTGTAAACCTCTTCTAATAGCCCAAAGCTCAGCCTGAAGCACCGACCCCGGACCAATCAAATCATAGAAACCATAAACAAACTTGCCCGAGTCATCTCTGAAGATACCTCCAGCAGCAGCTTTATCTCTTTGCATATCATAAGCACCATCTGTGTGAAGTTTCAAGCATCCAGGAGGAGGCGTCGAAGAAACAAGGACGGAATGAGGCAGCTGGGGCTCTGCCGAAGGAAAAGCTCGATGGAGGTCTGCACACATGAAGTTTATACTACGAATAGTGTCCATGGAGGAGCTGTGTTTATGCTCAATTGCTGCTGCATTCCGTGCCAGCCAGATATTCCATATAGTTGCGAGGCAACGAAGTTGGCGAGAGTTGCTTGGATGAGAAGAATGCGAAGGAGCCACATTATCCCTAATCCAAGAAGAGAGAGGCGAAGAGAAGAATTCAAAGGTCCCAAAACAGCGGACCAAACAGTACGAGCATGACTGCAATCCCTGAGCACATGAATGGTTTCTTCTCGGGCGATGTTGCATCGAGGACAAATAGGCGACGGGGCAATTGTTCGATTGAAGCGCAGGACATTTGTGTGAAGTCTGTCATGCACAGACAACCAAATCACTGTTTTAATCTTCATGGGAGCCTTCAAACTCCAAATCCACTTCCAATTGCTAGCTGTGTTGTCCGGAGAGGGTTCGTGAGTAAGCATTTGGTAAGCGGACTTGACCGTGAAAATCCCCGTAGGAGCGTGCGTGAGCCCAAATAATCTTATCTTCAGCTTGGATATTCTAAGAAATAGGTACTGCCAAGATTAGCTCCTTGATGTTATTTGAAATAATTGTATCAATTAAACCAAAGTTCCAGTTTCTGTCATCGTCAATAATAGCATCGACCGTCAAATCCATTTCATGGCTGAGTATATTAAGGCCCTCGACACCCTTGAGAGGAGCTCCTCCAACCCAACAATCAAGCCAAGAGTATTATGGCCAGCACCTATTCTGTGAACTAAGCCACCCTTCAAACAGTGTCCCAACTAAGAAGATGAATTTTTCGATCGGGGGGAATATGATTCCATAGAAAGCTTCGACTGATGCGATCCACTTGATCACAAATTTCTCGGGGCAAGAAGGATGTTTGCATATGGTATACCGGGATAGCCGAGATAACCGAATTAACAAGAGTAGCTCTACCCGAGAGATTGAAACAAGATCTTTTCCAGCCCGCCAACCTCTTAGAAACCTTTTCAATAATTTCATGATAAGTGCTCTTTGTGACCCGCCCATGAATCACCGGCATGCCTAAGTATTTACCAAGATCAGCGGAGAGATTAATGCTACATAAGGAGCTTATATCTCTAGAGCAAGCCGGAGCAATATTCTTGGAGACATACAATTTGGATTTCTGAAAGTTCACAAGCTCACCAGAGGCTTCCGGAAAATGAAAGTCCTTCAAAACCAGTCAAATCAAATCCCAACGGACCCTATCATAAGCCTTAGCCAAGTCAATTTTGAAAGCCATACCTCCCCTTTTTCCTTTTAGCTTCTTCATAGAATGCATGACCTCCTGGAGGACTATGATGTTATCCGTTGTGGACCGGCCAGGGAGGAAGCTATTCTGATGCGGGCCAACAAGGTCAGAGAGAAGCGGTCGAATACGATCAACAATAACCTTTGTAATGATTTTGTAGGCTACATTACAAAGACTGATTGGACGCATCTGTGGAATCCGGCACAGCTTAGGAATAAGAGCTATCAGAGTGTTATTCAAGCCTGCAGGGAAAGTTCCCGTAAGAAGAGCAGTATTAACCAAGTGAAGAAGAGATGAAGAGACGACCTCCCATTGCTTTTGGTAGAAAATAGGCTGTATACCATCTGGTCCGGGTGCTTTCAAACCACCCATGTTAAACACTGCTAAATTGACTTCCTTCAGAGTCGCTGGAACACAAATACCAGACCCGTCCGTGGACGAGAGCAAAGGATGATTCCCTCCTTCAGGAAGATCCAGCAGAGGAGTACCCGAGTAAGAGAAAAGATCCTTAAAATAATTACTAGCCATATTCTGCAAAACTGTAGCATCAGAGCACCAGCTACCGTTCTGAAGCTTGAGAGCAGAAACACGGTTTCGGGCTCGCCGGAAGAGGGCGGCTGTATTAAAAAATTGGGTGTTCACTGAGAGAACGTTGAATTCCATCCAAACGGCGAAGCAGCATATTCTTACGTTTGAAGATGTTACCAAACGTAGAAGAGTTCCACTTTTTCACTGCTTCCGTGAGATCAGATATAGCCTGTAAAATATCATACTTGTTAGGACTCCAAGCTTGGTGAAACACATCATGAAATTCAGGATGAGTCAGCCACGCCGCTTCAAATCGAAAGGGGCGGAGAGCTCTGTTATGAGAAGTAGCCGGAGCCACCTCAAGCCGAATTGGATGATGATCCGAGTGGTGCCGAGTCAAGACTGTGGCCACTGCGGTATTAAATCGGAGCTTCCAACTATCAGTAACGAGAATTCTGTCCAAGCGACTCTTTGCACCGTTAATACCTCGACCCTTTACCCAAGTGAAATAGGGCCCCGATGCACCAAGATCAGTCAGGCTACAAGCATGAATTCTTTGTCAAAATTTGCTGCAGCTTCGAAGAGAAGGAGGATCTTTTCCCACTCTCTCATTCAAGCTCAAGACATCATTCAGATCGCCCATAAGAACCCACTGGCCATTATTGACTCGAGAAAACTGAAGCATCTTCTGCCAGAAATCCCACTTGCGAGTCTCATACGGGCTTCACATAAGCACAAGTCAGGGGAACCAAGCTCCATTAGGGTGCGGGATGCTGCAGTGCACAAATTGAGGATTAGTTTCCAAAATTGGAATATTAGAAACAGTACTCTTCAAAAGTAACCAAAGAACTCCCAATCTGCCATCGGCATCAATCAAAATGCCATCAACAAAGCCCCAATCTGAAACAAGATAATGAGGAAGATCATCGGAGTTGTGAGTCTCCGCAAGGCAAAGCACATCAGGCTTCTCCGACCAACATAAGTTGAGAATATGACGTTTTGCTTCAGCGTTATTCACGCCTCTGCAGTTCCAATACACTATCTAATTGAATAAGAAATTACAGAGAGTGAAAAGAACAAGAGGAATAATCAATCGAGGCTGTTCAAGCTAGAGCCAGTATCACCACCAGCTCCATCATCATCGTTACCAGGGAATAAATCACGTTCGGACTTCTACTCCTATCCATCCGAGGATTCGAGTGTCCCATATTGGGTTTGGGAGGAGTTCGAATCATCTCTATTTCTTATAGAATTAGTTTTGTATCTTTTCTGAAGAAATATGCTTACCTTAGATTCTCGATCTTAACGGTTACAGATCTCTTCCTGTCCTGTTAGGTCCAAGACCGATAGACCTTCTCTTATTTACTCCGATCAGAAATGAATAAACTTACTTGCTTCAACAAATGGAAGCATAGATTGGATGACCCGGGATAAACAAAGAAGATTCTCTGATCTATCTAAACAATTTCACCACTAAGTTGAACATTCCCCTTTCGCAGGTAGGGCTACGATGTCATTACTCTCTTTTGCTCCCTCACTCCTTGAAGAAGAGCAAAGAGCTGATCTTTCCTGGTCCTTTCTAACCAGTCTTTCTAAACCTGGTAAATAAGGCTATTAAAAGCAAGGGACTTCAGTAGGTAGAGCAAGCGAAGCCAAGCGAGAAAGAAAATAAAGGAACTAACTTCAGAAAGCAGTCCGTAGCCATAGAGAAACGAACCCACTACTTGGGTTACAAAGTGGAACGATCCACTCCGCGCTTTCTCCTGTGTACCATCTTCTTGCTTGTTATTCTTCAGCAATCCGCTCTAAAGACCCGCTACCGATGAGGGGCTGGTTCTCTTTTGTGACAGCGTGGGTTGGATAGCTCACCGGTCATGGGAGAGACTCCCTGGACATTTGGCATTGGTTCCGATCAACGAGGAGGGAGATTGAGAAAAGTGATCTCTCATCGGCTTGGAAGAGATTGCGGGACAATCTCTGGGGGCTACGGAAGAATAATATACTAACTTCTGCAAGGAAGAGTAAAAAAGCGAAAGAGGCTTTAGTTACTTAGCTGTACTTAGAGGGAAACCCCCCAGCTTCTTAGAGGCTTGGGACAATGGTTGAGTGTTCAGAGTAGCAAGAGCAAGTATCCCTCAGGAAATGGCTCTTTGGCTTCTATCTTAAACCAAGGAAAGGAGAAAGCAGTACCAATTGTGGGAACATCAGCTTATGCCGGAACAGCGAGGAAGAAAGGCAGAAGGCGCGATAGAATGGAAGCGGGGACGATAGATTCTGGTTTACTGGTTTATAAGTATAAAGCAAGGCTAGTTGCTAAAGGATACAAGCAACGTCAAGGCATCGACTATGAAGAAGTATTTGCTCCGGTAGCAAGAATTGAGACTATCAGACTTCTTATAGCACTTGCAGCTCAAAATAGATGGAAAACTGAGAAGATGGATGTAAAGTCAGCATTCCTCAATGGTTATTTGGAAGAAGAAGTGTACGTTGAGCAACCCCAAGGATATGCAAAGAAAGGAGAAGAAGCTAAAGTAAGTCAACAAGGAAAAAACAAGCCAGAATCGTACAACTCAGCATACTATCTACACCTTCGTCGTACAAGTAAGTGGACTTCTATACCACAGTCTAAGGACCCAGCTTTATTCTTTTTTTTTCTTTTTTGGTAAAATAGAAGCAGCATAAAAATCAAACAAGAGGTTCACTCCTCATTACATCATTAGGGACCTCAGGTCCAAGGGAGCAGAGCCCTGAAAAAGTAGAAGCCACTTCCATATAAGCAGAAGGGATCGCGGATCCATGGAAGGGATTTACAGAAACTAATCTAGTAGCAAAAGAAGGGGATACATCATGATCCAACAAAGGAAGCACACCCTCAATGCGGCAGATTACAGATAACAAGAGAAGAAGAGATGAGCCTTCCTCTATTCGCCATCCAATCTGCAACAGCATTGGATTCTCAATAACTATGCTGAATTTGAATCCGACGAAAGGTCTTCGTAAGGATCCTTCAATCATTAATTAAAGGCAACGAAGTTGGAGAAACATTTCTCACCGGTCATGAATAGAACCACTGATTTGGAGTCTAATTCCACAATAATAGAGTCAATGTCTAAAGCTCTGGCTAAGATTAAACCATCCCGCAATGCCAAAAGTTCTGCTATAAGATAAGAGCATTGGCATAACCTATGGATCTCATGAAGCCCTTAACCCAACGGCCAGAGTCGTCACGGATTACTCCACCGGCGCGAGAAGGAATTGAAACATTTTTGAGGGATCCCCAATTTGTTCCACACCCCACGGGCAGAGTTAGAGTCACGAAAAAGATGCTCAGGAGACTCCAGATAAGAACCACAAAGGGGGCAGTTAGGATTGACCTGGATACCTCTATGAGAAAGAGCATCTTTAGTAGGAAGAGATCCATGGATTAAAAGCCAACAAAAAGTTTGCATTTTTGGTAAAGTTCAAATCTTCCAAATCCATTCAAAATTAGTGAGAGAGGGGGCAGCATTACTTTCAGATTTAGACTTACAGAACCAAGTATACGCCGAGGCAGTAGAGAATCTTCCATTGAGAGAGAGAGATCCCAAGCCAGCTTGTCACCATCTTCTCCAAGAAGATTGATTGGAGTAGCTCTGATTTGATGAATCACCGAGTCCGGAAGGACAATAGATAAACTCCCCAATCTCCAATAGCCATCACTGCTGACCATATCACAAATCTGCAGTTCATCTTCCCTTGCGTTAAGAGGGCCTTGGACAATATCACGCAGAATCCCCGCAGAGCACCAACGATCCGACCAAAGACAGTAGAGCTCATCCCAACAATCCATTTAATACTTCTCTGCACAACAGGAAAGGAGTGTCGCAGGGCACGCCAAATAATAGAGGGAGCAGAAGGTGGGCTTCTACCATTAAGATACTTAGCTTTAAGAGTTTGGGCCCAAAAGGGCTTGGGGTCATTCAGCAGGGTCCAATTAAGCTTGGCAAGGTGGGCCAAATTTTTCTCCTTAGTTCTCATAATACCAAGCCCACCATCATCCACCGAGCCAGTAACTCTTTCCCAGTTGACTAAATGAAGTTTTCTTTTCTCTAAGGAAGTCGCCTTGAGGAAGCTGTCTTATGAGCAAGCATCCGGAAGTGAATACCTCATTCTGCAGCTTGTCCTCTCAAGGCTGTTTCTTTGTAGTTAATGCTGCTAATGTAGTTCCGGTAGTCATTATCTCTGCTGGAGTAATAGCAAGTATCCCTTTGGCTAATAGCGAATTTCTGACTTCAGCTTCGATACGGGATAATCCGAATATCTTCTTCCCAAACTCAAGGGACAAAAGGAAATAGCAGTATGAGCTCCATGTTCCTCTGGCTATTAGAGCTATGGTAGCTATTGGAGGGAGGACTCAAACTGGTGCAGAGTTCGACTGGAGCTGAGTAGCTAATGGAGTTTCAGAGGTAGTAGCTTAAAGAGTTATCCCTCCGATTTTGCTTTGCTCTGCCGGTATGGTAACAGTATGCTATTCCCCTTCTTCTGATGCTGGAGTTAGAGCAAGTATTCCTCCTAGCTCATTCTTCAGCAAATGTAATAATATCTTGACTAGTAAGACTGTATTATTGTTGAGCGAAAGAGCTAACCAAAGTTAGGTCTGAGCGGGCTGTTCTTAGGAGGGAGCGACCAGCGCCTAGGCGAGCCATCCCATACTTATAGAGGGAGGGGGGCTATAGCACTAAGGCAGAGGGAGTGAGCGACCCAGTTGATATTGTATTGTAGTGAAGGACTGCCCTTTAGGGTAGTTCGAGCGGCTAATGTTGTTACCTTAGTTTTTGATGCTGGAGTGTTGAGGAAGTAGCTGTCAGAGTAATCCCTCATTCTTCAGCTTGTAGTTGTTTCATTCTTCTACTAACCTAAATGAGAGTGGAACAAGCAAGGAAAGGAAATTGAAGACTTTTTTCTATCTAAGCGAATAGGTTGTTCAACAGATAGATAGGATCTTATCTAGGGCTAGGTTAGTGGCTTAGTGAGGGGGTAGACCGGGCTCCTTTGTCTGTCTTGAATACCTTGGGATGGATGTCCCCAGCGGGCTTGGCTATGACGATTGAGAGAGAGAAAGGACAGAGCTGCTAGGTAGTTTACTCATTCAGCTAATCAGATGAAATGTTCTCAATCAGAGGAGAATCGTTAGTAGGTAGGAATCTTCCGCTATAAACGGGGTCTATCTACGAGACCTGAATAAGAAGGGCCTGAGGGGTATGGATGCCTTGGCCTTAAAAGGTTACGATCTTTGTTTTACTAGGTTGACTAGTGCAGATAGACCAATAGAAAGTAAGTCGGAGACTCCCTCGCTCTCCCCCTTAGAGGAAGGATTAGGAAGGTTGCTAAGGTAAGGTCTTAGGCTGCCTCAAGGCGTCAAGGATAGAGGGTCCTTGGCATTAGAATGATTTGAAGTATCTGGTGGATCGGCTTCTTCTGGCTAGCAAAAGGTCGTGTGAGGAAAGTCAGTCTATGAAATATAGCGTGTTCAAGGCTTGGATGAGTCCGCATCGCGCCTTCTAGAGAGTTGTTAACCTTGATAGGCCGATGGAAAGGCCCAAGTCCTAGCCCAGAGCAAGAGGAGGAAGAGCTACTAAGGTTCCAACCATCAGGTAGATCGTTAGGCAGAGAGAGTAGCTTAAGTCGAGAGGTAGAGGCTGAACCAGGAATGACTGAAAGGAATGGTTGAGGGGTTTTTTCCTACTTATGATCTACTAATTGATTACGACAGATTTTGGCTTATTATTATCTTATGAAAGAAGGAGGTGGTTAAGCTTGCCAGTGAGATGCAAGGTACGTAGTCGCTTAAGCGAAGCTTATGGAACGGAGTCGCTTACAGCTGGCAGCTTATGGGGGGATGCTAGGTCTGCTAAAAAGTGCCATTAGGATGAAACATGTGATGAGAGAAGCTATAAAAATGGGTTCCTATAGAAGCATTAGAGGGTTGAGTGAAAACGATGTGTAAGGATGTTAACGATGGCTTTGAACCTTACTATCGGTCATTGATTATCTTCTCGACAGCTCACATCCGAGGGATGCTTAGCAGCAGAAGCAATGGGTAACAGACTACAGAACTCTTAGCTACAAGGCAAGGGAAAAGGATCTCCTGCCCATTCCTAATAGCAAAATAGAAAGGATTCTCTCTTTCCGATATTGTCTACTAGTTCCTCGCTACAAAGGGGAACTCAGATTCTCTATACTATCCCAGGAATAATGGAAGAGTAAAAGAGCATTAGACTCTAGCTTTACTGATTGATAGAGGCAACAGCTATGGAGCGACGAGAATGAAGCCCGCCTTTCTTTGTGTTAAGTGATTGAGTGAAGAGCTTACGAATGTGCGACAGAAGTCTTATATTTCATCCCAGCCAACTACGAACCCTTAGGTCTCCTCACACCTATCTAACTAATTCAAACTAATTCCTTCTTGAAAGCGGGATGCCAGCTTTCTTGGTTCATATTAGATCAGCCCTAGCCTATTGACCGAAGGCCAAGTTGGAGTGGTACCATGACATCTTACCTTAGCCCAAAAGAGAGCACGAGCCTTAGAAAAGAGCCTCGCCAAAGAATCTGTGACAAGAAAGAAAGATTGTTGACGAAGGAATGGTCCTTAAATAATGCTGAAAGATCTCAGGCAAATACACGGCTTTCCGCTTCGCGCCTAGTGGACCAGTGAATGAATGGGATATGGCCTTTTCCTCCAACTCAGATATGGGTAATCACCTTCGGAAAAGCTCTCTTCCTCTAGCCTTCAGAAGCCAGAGAGTACTCATCGGTAAACCATAACTACGGAAGTGTGAGACGACTCCTCCTTGGTCTGTCTCGCCAATACAGTGTCTGTGCGTATTTTGATTTACCTTCTTTTATGGCAACCAACCTGCATGACGCAACTCATCTCACTTCTGCACCTGGCGACCTTCATTCGTACAATTTAGTATTTCCATCTTCTCTTTCTTTTCCGATTCAAGAACCAAAAGCTATAGATAAAGCCATTCGCACACCACACCAGCTAGTGATGGTTATGTATCTAGCCAGTAAGTATACTTTGTTCCTGTCGCTACCTTTACCCCCCCGTGCCACATCTTGTAACTTTATAGCGACGTTGCTACTACCATCCCGGTGGCTTAGGACCTTTCCTATCAATCGGACTCGTTGAAAGTGATTCGCATTCCTTAGTTTATCCAACAATCTCGTGAACAAAGAAAGGAGTATAGAATGCAGATTATAGGCCTTAAAGTCCCCAGGAATCATACCACGTTCTATCAAGCTTATCCATCTTGGTGGTCTATATCTCAAGATTTCTAGAAACTAAAACGGGCAAACGGGCATAGAAACAGTTTAGTATGATCCGGCCTCTCCGGATAAGACATTTTATTCCCCATTTTATGAGCCAGCTTATGTTCCAGATAAACCCTCTTATGCTCCATCTTCTGATCCTGCTTCTGATTCTGATCCTGCTTATAATCCTTATGATCAAGTCCATCCTTATGACCCATCTTCTGAGCCAGCTTAGGAGCAATCTTATGATCCTACTAACCCGTATTTACCACATTTTCTGAGCCGGATTTACCAGATTCTGGAGAATTCAATTATGCTTTCAGACACAAGGGAAAACTCCTGGGGTTGTAAACCCAGAAGTCAGACAGACGGGAGGATGCTCCTCCCAAGCACTAAAGGACAGGAAAGAGCCAGCCCCTTAACGCAATGCAGAAGACAGAAGAGCCCATTTGCATGAGGATCCCGAGCTCCTTCTGGTCCTACCTCAAGGTTGGTTGGTTCAACCCTCTTCCACACTCTCCTATGGTTGGTTCGAACCTTCGGAATTCAACCCCTAAAAACTAGGAGTCTAGTATGAAGCAAACCAAGGAGTCTAGGATGCAGATTAGAGGTGACGTTAGTATACTGGGGACGTAGTAGACTGGCCTTTAAGCAGACCACATTCTATCTTATCCGTGAAGGTGGTGAAACTCTCGATTTCCGTATACTAAGGCATAGAAACACTTTCTATTGATGGGTAGAAGACAGATAAGAAATCTTCTGACCCACCTTTTTCAGACCTGGATTTACCTGCTTCTGACCCGGATTTACCAGATTCTGGAAAGACTGAGAGGCTGTACCCTTGACGGCACCAGGTTTGACTGAGAGGCTTTATCGATAGATTCAGGTTACGTTTAGTATTAGAATTGTGAAATTCTGGTGACGAAGTAGACTTAGTTTCTGTTTCTAAACTAGGGTAACGTTCAGTATACTTAGTTGATAGACGATTGGATTAGTATGACATACACTCCTCTAAACCTGCTTATTGGTTGGCTGAATTGATTGTCCCATGCTTCAAATCAAGGAAAGAAGCAAGCCTATTTAACAAGGAAGCTTACGAAGGATATCATCATTATAGATGAGGGTGAGGAAGAAGCAACTCTAGTATAGATATGGCTTTAGTTAAACGCTAAAATTGTCTATCTATGTAATGGGGCTTTCTTTACCTGACCGTGATACATATTTAATGAATGCATTGATTGGATCAATGGTATTGGATTGTATTCGTAACCGGGCTAATAATGTGGCCCAGTAGGGATGCCCCTACCTACTCACTAGACTAAGCCTAGTAAGAGAGTGGCCCAAGCCAAGGGACTAAGGTTGAATGATAACATTCTTTATGGAAAGGATTTGCAGAGAATAGTTGCATTTCAGTCAATGTGGCAAGACTGACCTCATTTTCCAGAAATCCGCCGAAGGAGGCAAGGTGACGCAGTATACTGAAGCCATCAACCCGACGAGGAAAGGAATGAAGTTAAGCTAACGAACATGAACACTAATGGGAAGAATAAGCTGAAGACATTCAAACCAGAGTAGGCTCACGCACTTTCTTTCCTAACAAGAATGGGAAGGGAAGGACTGGGCTCACAAGAAGAGAAGCCCCAAAGACATCCTATCCCTTCAAGCCCTGGAGCCAGATACGTACCGACAAGAGCTCCTCAGATCAGACAGCTAACAGCTAAGCTAGGAGAACAATCAAACTAAGACAAAAAGGAGGGAAACTCATTATGAAGTTCCACTGGCTTATCTTATCATCTTTCGGGATGAATGTTTCATCTCGTCCTCACAATACTAGAACAAGGGACAGGTTTAAAGGCAGAACAAGGTTATGAGGTGATATAGAATATGTTCTAAGGAATCAAGATATTCTCTTGGGTGAAAGAAATAAGGTGCGGTAGTTGTACGACATAAGGGTTGGAAGCGAGCGGTCTTACATGTTTTTACTATCAATCCTGCCTGTTGAGATAATATATCCGATGGACTAAAGTCAAAGGAATTCACTAAGGGGAGGGAGCTATTCTATACTTACTGATTAAAGCTATCACATGAACAGACTGAACTCCCTTCACTGGATCGAGAGATTCTGGGGCGTAGAGACTTTATTGCGTCATGAAGGTTACGTTAGTATGCAGAGTTGCTAGATTCTGGTGCTTTAGATGCTTTATTTATTTAGAAATGAAGGTGCGTTAGATACTGGATTTATAAATTCTGGGGCAGAATGATACAGTACCCTAACGGCACCAGGGGCTTTAGATACTGAATTGCGGCAATTCTGGTTTGACTAATGCAGTACCCTTGACGGCACCAGGTTAGAATATTTCGATTCTGCAGACGGAAAGTAGACTGGATCCTAGCTAAACCAGGTGCCATAAGGAGTCGTTGTTAAATGAAGGTATGCTTTGCATTGCTGGGTTGAGAAATTCTGGGGCGAAGCGCGTATGGCCTTGTTGGTAGTGAAAAAGTGATACAGGACTTTAGTGACTAGACCAAGAATCTTTGGTGACTAGCATCTACAAGGATTGTCCGGTCCACGCGAACTCAGATTAGTCTACCTCAAGACGACATGTGTGAGGGAAGAAGAAAGGGAACAAATAACTTAGTCAGGCAAGGCAGAGATTACAGATAGCATACTTATTCGATAAGGAACTTTAGCGATGAGACCTTTGGCTTTCCTTCTTTTACGAGTCATTTCTTTAGTGGTTAGACTACGCACTTAGGCCGGGAATCCTACCAAGGTCCATGCTCCACCGCCTTTCGCGCTCTTCCCTCTTTATAGAAAAGACTTATTTTACGCTGTCTCCATACGAATCCACTTTTGCAAGGGGTTAAAAAAGGACTTTCTAAGTTTCTATAAGGCTTAACTGCGGGTATGCTTTTTGGAGTTCACTCCTGTTAGCATTAGGACTTTCTTCTGACTTACTAACTCGACTAAAAGAAAAAAGAGTCGGACAAAGCGTCAGTCATACAGTTAGTTGATATCTTTCTTTAGGTCATTCATAATGTTGTAAAAGAAGATACTATGTCTATAAAGTTCATTTCAGCAGACTCGTTGGCTCGTAAGTGAAAATTCAGATTTATGTCAACTCCTTTCTTGGGGACGAAGTCGAGAAGTCAAATAAATAAGCGTACTTACTTGAGTCATTTGGTCATTTCTGAGATAACTTCTACTGTTGATTTCGTCTCGAGACAATATGCCAATTCGTGATCAACTTGAGGATAGATAAGGCAGAAAGAGAGCGCTTTCTGATTAGAATGCTTGCCTCTCTTGTAGCTGCCAAGCTTTTCTGCTCGTGGCTTCTTTTTTCTATTCTTGCTTCCATTCATTTAGCCTCTTTCTAGAGGATTTCTTTCTCTCTCAAATAGTCTATTTCTATTTTCTCGTGCTATTAAATAAGGTAAGGTCCTCTAATCTAAGTAAGGGCCAACCGGATTCTTGTAACTGCGAATAAAGGAGTGAAATCAGTCGTTCTCAAGGCAAGGAAGTTGGTCTGGGATCGCCTCACCATGGCTGTTAAAGAGAAAGCCTACCCCTTTATGTTCTTTGAAAGTTCGGTTTTTTTTTCGAAGGTCTTATGTGAATCCCTTTCTCATGGATCGAAAGTAATGGTAAATAAAGATAGATGTATTCGACGGATTCCTTGACTCGCTTCATTTTAATGGGCTTTCATTCAACCAATATTTGAAGAGCGGAAATAACTTAGCAAGCGAGTGTTCAGTAGAAAGAGTCAATCTAGTGCCCTAAGACCAGTCTATTAAAACTAAGGTGAAGGCTACAACAAGACGAGAGTAAGGAGGCAAAGATAAGAGGCTGGCAGCGACTACCGCACCATGAATTCATTCACTAAGACCACCTGCGCTTGCCCCAGTATTATATAATAATCTATTTTCTCATAAGTCATTCTTCGTTGCCTTGACCTAAAGTTAAGGATAGATAAGAAACTTAGCACTAGGAAAGACCTTGACAACTAACTTGTTCTATCACATCTACCTAACTTTCTTACTGAATGAACTACGCGGACTGCATCTCCAAAACAAGAAGGATTCCCTCAACTCGGCTTCATCCATAGCATCTGTTCTAGCTTTTTCTCAAATGAGTAAAGGAAGGCATTCAAAGCAAAGTAATATCCTATTTATTTAGACTAAGAATCAATGCACGAATTCAGGAGCTATGTGACCTAAATTCAATTAAATAGCTCAAATTCCACTCTACTACTTCTCTCCCATATCGTCTGTCGACTCATCTCTAACTCGCAACTCGCCCCATTCCAATGACTCTATATCCTTTTTTACAAGTTGCCTTTGAGGCACAAAAAGAAAAAGGAATAAGTAGAGGGCAGAGCACCTTCCCTTACAACTATTTATTGGTTATTACCTCGGATTCTTCTTTTTTTGCTGCCTCTAAAGTTATGCAATAGGTTGAAGGAATGCGTGAAAGAGGGCAAGGCCACTATCTGTGGGGCTGTTGACAGAAAGGCTTTACAGTAGGGCTATGGCAAGTCTTCCATAATCCAAAACAAAGGCTACCGCGCCTTGATCCTCCATGTCTACTTTACCCAACCTCAAAGTCTATAGACTCTATTTAGAAAACTCAACCTTATACTCAATCTTATACTCAATCTCGTTCTTCATCGTCCCTACGTCATAGTCTTAGGACTCTATTCCTATCTTTACTTGACCGAGTAGATCATCATGTTGGGATCTTCACCATGAATGATCCCCCGTTCTCCGCTGTCGCGCCCTTCCTCTGCCTTGCATTCCTTCGGTGCGGGTATGAAGGTTGCATACTTAGAAAATCTGTCAACCACCACAATATCCAGCTTACTGTCCAGACCTCGAGCCGCCATGGCATCCGCTAACCTATTCCCTTCACGATAAATATGCTGCAGAGTGCAAGTCCATTGAAAAACTCAGTAACTGACGGATCTCCTCAACAACCATTCCCTCCGGCGATGAAGAAATTATCTGGCTCATAACCGTCTGAATAGCCGCCTGAGAATCCGACTCACAAGCAACATCACGATAGCCCAAGTCCCAAGCCATTTGCAGACCGTACCTCAAAGCATGAAGCTCAGCCAAATACGTCGTTCCCGACCCAATATGCCCAGCAAACCCAGCCAACCAGTTCCCATGGCTGTCGCGGAGCACTCCACCAATACCAATTTCATCAGTAGCCTGACTGTGAGCAGCATCTACATTCAGCTTGACCGAACCAGGACTCGGCTTCGACCAAGCAATCATAATTACAGTTCTGAGGGCGAGCTCGTTGTCCTCCCTCTGAAAAGCTTGATAGACACGCATGGCCTCATACTCGTCACAGACCTTCTCAAAGAAAACGGTGAGAATTACTTCACCTGGAGAAGGAGTTTCTTAACTGCACTCAAATCCAAGAACAAGTAGGCTTTTGACCTGATAAGCTTGTATTGGAGTGCGCTGGGTCCCCTCCTCCTTAGTAAAGTACTCCTTTACTACTGAGTCCCAGGAATGGATAGGTAGATATAGGATTGGTTCAGTAAAACCTGCAACTGATAGCCAATCTTATGGATAACTCTAATTCCATTTACTATGACTAGGCTTTCAAGACCGAGAGAAAGCACCCATGGTCAATGGGAAGAAGTCAAAGGCGTGGTAGAACATAATGATCTATAGTCTTTGGCAGCATTCTTTTCACTTAAAACTTTCGCTTCGGATGTAGATGAGACTCAACCAATTCCCGTCTTTCCTGATACCGTAATGGGATGCTTTTGCCTCAGGCTTGGTTAAGGACACGGTTTACCAAGATGATCTGCGGTAACAGCAGGCTGTGCGCTAGTCGAAACTTTCAGCGGTTGGCATGTGGAACCAATAATCTGTCCTATCTATGGGTCTATGCCTTTCCTTAATCACTGCGTCTTCACTGACCCTCTTACCTTGAGAAGGAAATAGTAAGGTCGGTGCTCCTTTCTTTCGAACCTTTTCCCTATTAGCTCATAAGCTGGGAAAGATTCCGCTAAGTCCCTACTCGAATTAATTCTCTCATAAAGACCTGGCTATTACGATTGATTGCTTTTCTGCCTTCTTTTTTATTGCTTGTGTGCCTGTTAAATACTAGAAAGTAGTAGAGGGAGGTACGGAGTCACTTACAGCGACAGCTTATGGAACGGGGAGCTTACAGCGAACTTTATGGTTCGAGCTAGAACCAAGCCTTTCCTTCGGAAAGGGACTGTAATTTAGAGAAACTCAGTTTCGTCAGCCCGCTTTCGCGCCTTCACTCAGTTACTTCCCCGTGTTACCATATCATATTCGGAGTAAGTTATGTTACTGCATACAGGTTTTGGTAACTCAACTAACTGTCAGACTAAGATCCTATCTGCCCCCTGTCCCTGCAGCTAAGACCTATCTATCCCTTTGAGCTAAGCGATGGTAGTTCATACATTCTGGTAGTCTTTTAAGGTTTTGCTATCGGTGCAATACAATAGGTTTGTTACTGAGCCTAGCCTATAGGTATAATCATTCCAGAGGTGACGAAGTATACTGAGTTGACAGGTTAGTAAGGATACTGAGTCGATTAGACTCAGGTGACGTCAGTATGCTGAGGTGATTAACCTCAGGAAATAAGAGGTAGTCGATAGGTGCCGATAGGATGCTGAGTCGATTAGACGGAGGTTAGAAGGATGCTGAGGTGATTAACCTCAGGTTAGAAGGATGCTGAGTCGATTAGACTCAGGAAAGAATAAGGGGGCTGGATCGTTAGATGAAGGAGCTTCTCCACACTATGCGGAAAGCCAAGGGGAGACAAGGTTGGATCGCTCTCAAGGTGGACCTTGAAAAGGCCTATGATCGCGTGAGTTGGCACTTTCTTCATCAAACTCTTGTAGATTTTGGCTTCCCGGACTCCTGGATCAAGCTCATCATGCACTTAACTACAACGGCAGATTTTAGCATTCTGTGGAACGGAACGATGACGGAGAGTTTTATCCCCTCCCGTGGTGTTCGCCAAGGAGATCCAATATCCCCCTACTTATTTGTTCTTGTTCTCGAACGGCTGTCCCATCTGATTCTTGAACAAGTAGAGCTGGGTCTTTGGCGTCCAATGAGAGCTTCACGAACGGGACCGGCAATCTCTTTGCCGACGATCTTATGTTGTTTGGAGAGGCTTCGGTTGATCAAATTCAGAGTATGATGGGTACTTTGGATTTGTTTTGCAAGATATCGGGGCAGTCAGGGGACTAAAAGTCAATTATTTTCCCTAATGTTGATGAGAACCTTGCCGCTTCTCTAAGTACCATGAGTGGGATTCCGTGCACAACTGATTTGGGCAAGTACTTGGGAGTGCCCTTACTCCATCAGCGTGTATCTCTCTCCACATACTCATATGTCTTGGATAAGATTCAATACTTTCTAGTTGGGAAACTCAGTACCTAAGCCTTGCTGGAAGACGAGTTTTAGTGCAATCCGTTTTGGCAACCATACCCCTATATTCCATGCAATCTACTCGACTCCCAGTAGGTGTGTGTGAAGAGATTGATAAAAGGTGTAGGCGTTTCATCTGGGGGGGATCGGACTCCCATCAGAGGATCCATCTCATAAATTGGGAAACCCTCCGCAGCTCTCGTGAGGAAGGTGGTTTGGGGCTTCGAACAGCTATGGGCATGAACAGAGCTTTTCTGACAAAACTGGGCTGGAAAATTATGACCCAACCGCAAGCTTTGTGGGTTCAGGTCTTAACTCATAAGTACATGCAAGGTGGGGATTTTCTGTCGAGTACGGTCCCTAGGTCAAGTTCCCACACATGGCGTAGTGTAATGCATGGCAGGGAGTGGTTGGAGAAAGGTCTTTCATGGAGCATTGGTCGCGGTGATAAGGCTCGGTTCTGGGAAGATATCTGGGTTGGGGACACGGCACTTAAACACCTTGTTGTGTCTGACGTTCCCGCCGATGAACGCCTGGTGTCAGTGAATTACTATCATCTCAACGGGAGCTGGCGGCGAGATCATCTTGCTCTTTAGACAGTGACACGCTTGATCTGGTTTGTGCTTTTTGGCTGGACGTGGAATCCCCTGACACTGACTGCCCGAGTTGGCGCCTAACCCCCTCGGCTTTTCAACCAACTCTGCGTATCGTAACTTCACTGGTGGGGAGCGGACTCGCACAACCGATGCCGTCTACACTCGAATCTGGCGCATTCAAGGTCCTCAAAAAGTGAATGCTTTCCTTTCCTCTGGATTTGTGCTCATGATCGGGTCCTCACTAATGAAAGTCGAGTCCACCGACACCTAGCGACCTCTGTTGCCCCCGCTGTAATGGCCACACCGAATCACTGCTCCATCTGCTCCGAGACTGTGGGGAATCGCGGAAGCTCTGGTTGAGTATGGGTGGTCCTGCTTTGGATCACTGGTTCTGGGTCGCTACTGGCAAGGAATGGTTTCGCCGGAACATCATTGATTATGATCAGAATGGTTCCAATTGGGAGATTGTTTTTGCGCAAACCTGTTGGCATATATGGAGGTGTAGGTGTGCGAGTATTTTCGACACAGAGTTTTCATGGCCGACCTTTGGAACTGCTATCATCAATCGAGCGGTTTCAGAAATTGTCCACACGATTCTGGTATCGAAGAGCTCTCAGTATCAAGATCGGTTGATTGGCTGGACCTTTCCACCCTTGGGATGGGTCAAAGTCAATTCAGACGGCTCTCTTAAGTCTCAACCTACCATTGCAGCAGCGGGGGGAGTGGCCAGAAAAGATGATGGATCTTGGCTATGGGGTTTCACCTTAAGGGCATCACATCCATTTTTGTTGCAGAATTGCGAGGTATTCCTCAGGGGCTTTAGATACATTATTGTTCAATGATGGTTCAAAATGAGCCAGCCGCTCACGATCCTCACAGGGGTCTCATTAATGCTTGCAGAAACTATATGCAACGGCACTGGGAGTGTAAGATCACTCACGTTCATAGGGAGGGGAACAGAGTGGCGGATTGGCTGGCCACCCACCACAGTCATCTCGATCAGGGTTAGGATAAGACTTTATTGTGGCAATTCAGGTTCAGGATGATGCTGTACCCTAACGGCACCTGGGAAATGAACTAAGATAGATTGGCGAGTGAGCCTAACACCCTTAGCTCACACGAAGGAGCTTTAACAACAAGACCATCCTTATTGTCCTTCTTTCTCATCCGGAGTGACGCAATTCTAATTCGCTTAGATCAAACCTACGCGGGGGCTAATGAACTTTGACGTATAGGTAAAAGCAAGGAACCTTTTTTGCTTCATTCTTCCTCAATAAAGAAAGATTGAACCTACGAGTGACGAAATGAGCTTTAGTTGACTTAGTTGACAAAGGTTGGAGTGGAAAGATCTAACTATTATTCCTTTACAGAGTTTAGCAACTATGTTACTTATGAAATATGATGATTGGTTCACAAGAGGATTTCAGATAAGTCCAATTCATTTCATTGCCTGTAAATAAGGCTTAGGCTCGGTCTTACCTGCCGCCTTAATGAACGAGAGAATCAACTAGTTCGATGTTTTTCTCATACCAGAGTGACAGAAGGCTCCGATAAGGAGGGTTACTCCCTAGTTCTAGTTCGTGCTAGCTCTTTATTTACTAGCTTTTTCTGTGTAAAGCATCTATCTTCTGAACTCTTGAGTGCTAAGATAATGAATGAACGATAGATTCACACCGGAAAATGCTTTCTTTTTATATTTGACTTAAGCAAAGGGTTTGTTCCAACTACTGTACCGGTCGAGATTCAATCCCTATCACATATAACTGTCAAACAAAAGGAAGTATATCTATAGCAAAATAAATGTCTTAATCCTAATGTGAAGGTAAGACCATCCTAGTGATTACTAAAAGAAAGCTAGATCATAAGGCTCCTTAGAGATATTTTATAAAAAGAAAAAATATCAAGGAAGATGCGTAGGATGCCCGCTAAGGTCTTTCCATTCCTGGCGATTAACCGAGTTGGAATACCATAAAAAAGGCGGAACTTCATTTTTCGGGTCAAAGTCAAATGATGTTAGTCCTATTAGTCCCATTTTCTTCACGTTATTAGTAGCGGAATAGAGGTACGAAGTCTACTTCACTTCCGTTTTAGAAGTCAGATTGGATTTTAGGCCAAAAAAGACGGGCTTTTCATGTCAAGCGTAAAAGTGTTGTTTTGCTGGGACCTTCACCCTTCTTTCAGCGACACAAAGGTTTTCTAGTCGTGTAATTTGAGGATATTATACATGGATATGCAACTGGAATACCTTAAACGGCAATATGGGCAAGGTGCTTCTTTTTAAACATTAGGAGATTAGATCGCTTCCCTGGAGGAAGACCCTATTTGAAAATCTCACTTAGAAGATTATGGACCCACTTTTCTTAGCTTATTTACTCGTTGAGAACCTGGACATCCCGACCTAGCCTACTTCCTTTTCTCCCGCTTTCATGGTCTTTTAGGGGAGTAGCAAGGGGTAAGGCATCGGTTAATGGTTATGGGATCCGTGGTTCATTATCCGAAACAGATGGATCCCTATCCGCTTAGTCTTCCCGATTTTCAAGGAATTCAATATCTGCTACCATTGGTCTTGATTTGCCTGGAGACATGGGACTTAATCCGCCACACCTTGGTATTAGGCGAATAAAGAGCTTCTTTTCAAAATCCTTTCTTAGCTAGGAAAGTCAAGTCAGGGAGGAAGGTGCTGTACTATTGGGCAAGTATTGGTTGTAGTCTCGGCTTTCTTTCCGCTTGGGGATTCTTTATGCTACTTTAGGATTAAAAAAAGGCTTCAACTGGGCTTCTTGCTCAAGTGCAAGCTGAGTCAACTTGTTCATCCGCTTGAATCTAAGTCTTCCGCCATGTCTCCTCGTTGTTTGCTTGCTTACCATCATCCATATGGTCTGATGACTAGATGTCAAAAATATCCATTCATTACGAAGGTTCTTTGTGTCAATCTGGTGAGAAGAAAGGAACGGAATCCGGTTCTACGGGGTAGCCCAAAAGAAACGAAAGCCTTGCCAGCTAGACGACGGCATTCCAAGAAGCAACTTCCTATGGGAGCCTATTGATGAATCACTCGAAAGTGAAACAAAGGAGAAAAAAAAAGAATTCATTACTAATATAGTTCACACCTTCAGCAGATCTTCAAGCGATCATCGCGCCATGCCCTAGTTGGCCGCAAAAGCGCGGTTAGCCTGCCTGTTTTGCCAAGCAGGTGACCGGTTAGAGTAAGAAAGAAGAGTAGAATCGCACCATCATAACATAAGTAGTCTTCCTTCAGCTCGACCAACTACTGGCCTGTTGTTGAGCTTTTTCTGTCAAGGTCGCCGGTTTCGGAGGTTTTTCCTGTCGCTTAAGAGAAGAAAGGCCTAGGCAGAAAGATCTATGCTAGGATGAACCCACCCCACTTTCTTGATGGAGTCATATGACATGAAAAGCCTTCTCTTTTAGATTGGTTACAGAGTCAGCTGCTAGCCTTTCTAAAAGGATTTGTCGAGATCACGAATCAGCAGCTATAGAAGGACTTGTTCCAGAACCCGCAGGCAGAAGCAGAATAAGCTTTGTTGGAAGAAGGGCAACTGGTATGACATCAATCACTATGGAAATCCTACTTTCAGTTTAAGGCGCAAAAGGCATTATCACGGGATGGGCTTATCACGAGAGCAGTAAATTAGCTTTTTTCTCCAATGGCTGGCAACTAAGCCCTAAACCGTACGTACCTCTCCTTAGTAAGCAATCGACTCTGTCTTCCGCTAGTTGAGGATCTAAAGACTTTACTGGGAAAATCCCTGCTCTACATAAGAGTATCCTCATGAAGAGATAGAGTTTTCTCACTCGAAAGAAGTCTAGTCTGGTCTAGCTAGCTGGAATCCAACTAAGGACTAGTGGAAAGAAAGCGTACTTGAGTGAACGGGCGGGAGGGAGTGAAAGGCGAAGAGTGATAACGAGAAGTAGTCAAAATGGGCTTGAAAAGATCCTAAAGTCAATGCTGGTTCACTTCATCTTTAGTCTTAGCTCATGGACTTCATCAGAAAGATTACGAAACATTATATAGTAAGAAAAATTACGGGTAAAATGCAAACTAACTAGCTAGAGTGACAGAAAGGAATGAGGTGTCTATCTATGTAATTACTATCTTGACTGGCTTATGAGGTTACGAAGTATACGACGTTGTCAGACTAAGGTTTAGCATAAAATGAAGTCGATAGACTCAGGGATCAGAATGCTTACTCTTACTATAAGGTAATTCATCCTTTTCCTAATGTTGCAAGGCGCGATAGAATGGAAGCGGGTGATAACCAATTGAAGAATAGCATCGAGATCATATCTGTGAATTTCTGATTCAAAACTTTCTATTGCTTTCCTCTAAGGATTCGCAGGCAGGAAAAGAGAAATAAACAAAAGGTCAAGGAACTCATAGAGAAATGCAGTTACCTTAGCCATCTTCCGGGTTAACTAAGATTAGCAGTTAGTGGTTATCTTAAAGGTATGACTTCTTTTCTTTGTCTTACTAAGCTTTCAGTAAAGTGACGGACTATTCTAAATTGAAATCGGAAAGAATTTTTGAAATGAGGAGAAATGCTGTCTACACCGTGCAATCGAATAAGCGCAATACCTATAACTCCTCCCTCCCTAGCGGCAGGCAGAACTGAAAGTCTTCTCTACTGAACTCTGCTACTAGTTCTATTTTCGGAGGAAGACTTTTCTGCTTTCTTACTCTTATTCTGTCACATCGAGGTAGTGCTAACTAATCGAAAATCTCCTTACGATCTTTCTTCTCTTATTAAATTGATAGTTAGTGCTCCGTGGGACTGCTTGTTCGTGAGGTGGATGCTATTGCTTTACTTCGTGCTTCTACCCTTTGTTGGGACTTTATCTCTATACCTTTCTGTCTGGGCTCAGGTTCAGAAAGCAAGTATATTGCTGATCGCGCGCCCTTAGTTCAAGCACTAAGTAAGCTAAAGCTACCTTCCCTTACTATACTAGGTATAGGCTAAGAAGTCAGTCTGACTTTCTTCCTAATATGATTATTGATCTTTCTCTTGTGATCCCGCTTCGCTCCATAAGCAAAGCTGTAAGCGACTTCCGTACCTCTGCTGAATCGGTCCTATCAGCTTATCCAGTAGTGAAAGCCTTTGCTTTTGCAAAGTACTCTTCCCAAAACCAGCTGGTGCTAATAGATCTATGGGTGGATGTGGCTAAGAAAGACTCTTTCCTCCTTCAGCTTACGGGTAGATGGATTTTGAGAGCTTACCTCCTCTCCTATGGAAATGGACTTTCACAGCCTAATCCAAGAAAAATAGCTAAATCGATGAGAGCGTTAAGGGTTCGAGATGGGAAAGGGGCAGTTTCTCTGAAAAATGAGTTCCCCGTGGGCCAGGGTGTGAAAGCTTCATTCTGTCTGGGATGATGCCAGGGGGAGTCGAAGCGAAGTGCATTCCCCGCTACGAAAGCACCAATCAGACTACAAGAGGTGCAGAGCAGCATCGTGTGTACAGAGATCGGGTGACTATATAACCTCCTTATGGAGAGAACAAGATCCCAGCGAAGCGGGCGAAAAGGCAACTTAGAAGGAGTTGCGAAAAGCTTGGGAATACTTTGCATTTTTTTCATATTTGAATTCTCTGAAGGGTCTTGAGAGAAGAAAGCTTACTATGATCCTGCTACTTCGCCAGCATATTGTTTACCGGGACCGGTACCTGTCTTTAATCCTGGGAACACCCCTTTTTGGTTTGGTCAACGCTTGGTTCAGCAAGTCCTACGCAAACTTCTTGGTTGGACCATGATAGAAAAGAAAGATTCCGATGCGACCGTCATGACTGACTCTGTTCGTGGGGAAGTCTCAAAAGAAGTGGTAGGCCGGGAGGATGAGATTGGTAGTGGTGGAAGCTTGACCAAGGCTTGTTTTTTCCTTGATGAAGGCTTCGGATAGGCTACGGGCGGCCCTACCGGCTTAGGGGATGGCTTTAAAAGCTGTCTGCTGAACAAGAATATTAATCCAAAGAAATTCTATTTATCTACCTGGCGTTGGTGACCGAGGAGCCCAGACAATGAAATTGAGAAAGAAGATGGCTAGACATGCGCGACTAGCTATCTGTCTTTTAGCTTTTCTAAGAGCTTTTTCACCTATGGTGGCATCAACAAAAGAAAAGGAAGAATAGGATTCGGAATGGGCGAGACACCTACCTTAGGAGAATTGCGTCTATCGATCCATTTAAGAGTCTCATCCGGGGGGTAAAGACAAGCCTTACCACTGGTCAAATCCATTATATTATCTCTAGTACTCTTACCTCCTCACATACCTTGATACACTAAGCATGATCCTGACGAATAAGTCAAATCAGTAATAGAGGCTGACAGCAAGCATTCCATTCCAAACAAAGAGACCATTCCTATCGAAGGCGCCATCAACTTACAGGATTAGAAGTAGGATTCTCAGTCTTATCCCTGGTCTATTCCCTCGCTGGTAATGAAATCGGCTCTTTGTGATCGATCAGATCGAAGAAGGATATCCTAGTTAGAAAGCCATCCGCCATAACTATCTATATTCATCCAATCCGAAATCGTACCTTCCCCTTATCCAACCCAACGTCTGACGATTCATTCACTATGTCCGTAAAGTATGCCTATCCCATGTGGTGAACTTGAATTGATATAACCGGTTTCTGAACTCACATACTGATCTTTCTAGCAAGAATGCTTCTCTACCGTACCACCTTAGTCAAGAGAAATCTGCTTTCATAGCATGCCGGGGCACCTGCCTTGATTCAGTAATTCTAGCTTTACCGCCTAAATAGGCCTATAGGGGCATCAGCGTCCTTAGTAAAATGCTAGCTTAATATCCGCTCTTGGAGCCAGACAGGGGAACGAGCCTTCTTTTTTTGGTGTTTGAGAAAGTCAACCTTTCTTCTATTCTGGCAACAAAGCCTACTTACAAACCTATCCCTATGGTCGACTTAGTTCCCCTCCATCTAACGAGCCAACATAATTCTGCACCTCCTTGTTGCTTGCCCTTCTTTCTTAGGCTTAGTTTCAGTCTTTATTGATATTCCCTGGGCTCTAATGGGGGACTTCAATGACAGCATGCCCACAGAGGAAAAGGTGAGGATTTAGGATTGAGTTCCCTCAAGCCCAACCTGAGGACATCGAGCCAGATACGTGTACCGATCCTTGCTCTCACTCCAGCCAGCTACAAGAAGAATAAAAACAAGAGTCAAGAGATTCTAGGGATTAGTTGATAGGAAAGAGATTAGATAGCTTAGTTTATGCTGAATCCCTGTAATCATACCACGTTTTTTATCCATTCAGGTGGTAGAACTCAAGATTTCTCTATACAAAAACCTCAATTCCGTCTGTTTCCTCTGATGGGGAGAATCCCCTTCCTTAAAGGATACTGACCAGAAGGAATCAACCGAATTGACACACTGACCTCGACAAGGGGGAGAAACTAAGACATAATAGCTGGAAGAGCTACCAAACTCACAGATGGGGTGAGCACACCTGGTGGAAAACCCAGGCCAGGGTGAGAAGAGAAAGAAAGAACTCAACAGCCAAGAGCTCCGGTCGCCCTTCTGTAAAGGGAAGGGAGAGAAACTAAGACAGAAGTCTGGTAACTAAGTAGACTTTTCGTCCCCCTCCCATCGTCTAGAAAGTCAGTATACTTTTCCTTGCCTCAACCCTTCTGGCTTGGCTGACTTCTGGTCTTGCGGAGCCAGGGGTATTCCCTTGTGTCTGAAAGCATAACATCATCTGGGTCAGAAGCAGCAGGATCCTAGGCTGGTAAATCCGGGTCAGAAAGTGGGAAATCCGGGTCAGAAAGTGGGAAATCCGGGAAAGGTGGCTCATAAGATTTCTTATCTTGCCTCTCCCTATCATAGTCAACTCTTTTTTCTATGCCAAGCTTGCGTGGAGGATGTTGACTGAAAATCGAGCGCTCTGGATTCAGATAATGAAGGCTAAATATCTGAGGAATGTGGCTTTCTTGGAGTATAAACAGGGGTCTCGCACGTCCCATACGTGGCGCTTCTGGCTGGCCGCGAGTACTCTAGCCGGAGGTATGAGGTGGCAGATTGGGGATGGGAATGCAATCTCCTTTTGGCGTGATATTTGGATGTCAGAGAGAGCTTTGAGTGAGCTAATCCCAGAGGATCATTCTCATCATGTTAATGATTTGGATCGGGTAAGTGATTTTCTTATTGATGGCCACTGGAATCGTGAGAAATTGGCCACTGTTTTGCCTTTTGATTGATATTGTTAATAGAATTATTGGATGCCCCATTCCTCGGGCTCGCCAATGTGAGGATAAGCTCACTTTGTGTACCTTTGAAGACCACGGCAAGTACGCTCTTTCCCTAGCCTACTCTTATCTCATGAGGGAATTTCATGAAGATGAAGGTGAGAACTTGAAGTGGATTTGGAGTATGGAGGGCCTAGCCAAGTGGAGGTCGTTCATGTTGTGTGGAAGGACAGACTTGTTTCCAATAAGCTCAGGTTTGATCAAGCAATCTCGAACACTAGTGACTGTCATCTTTGTCTGGGAATCCCAGAGGATAGCCTTCATATTCTGAGAGACTGTAAAAAAAAGGGCTCGAAACTTATGGTGTTCTGTTATCCCGCCCTCTGCTATGTCTCACTTTGTGAGCTTGGATCGGAAGAAATGGAGGCTCGATAAGACCTTCAGTGTTCTGGTATGGTAGGGGGTGATATTCCTTGGGCCATCCTCTTTGTTACGTCGTGCTGGTACTTATGGAAGTGGCGGTGCTCTGAGATTTTTGACCCTGGCTTTGCTCGTCCGTCGGCAGCTCTTCTCATTATTTCTAGGGAGGCGAGGCAACGAATTAATGAGTGGTAGAGACACTGAGGATTTGACTATCTATCATAACATTTGTGTGTCTTGGGAGAGACCTCCATCTTATGTCATTAAGATTCATACTGATGCTGCGTACTCGACTAGCATTGATGAAGCTGGTATCGGCGGTGTCCTACGGGACCACGACGGCACGTGGCCCTTGGTGTGATGACCCGGATATGCTCGAAGCCATGGCCAGGCAGTATTACCAGCAGGTTGACCAGTGGGAGCTGATTGATGATGACTGGGATTTCCTTCATGCCCACGGTTGAATGATGAGGATATAGCTTCTCTTGAGACCCGTATTTGTATGGATGAGCTCCATTTTTTCATTTCAATAGAGAAAGATTCTCACTCGCTTAGTGCAAAGCAGCACGCCTTTCCTTTACGAAAGATTGTAGGGAGGCTAAGAGTAGGGGCGACAGACAGGTATGTAGCTGAAAGAGTAGAAGTAGACGATGAAAGAGAAGTATTAAGGTCGATAGATTCAGGGGCGGAAGAGAAGAATCGATAGATGATTGGGCAGAATGATACTGAGTTGATAAACCCACACCGCGGTTACGAAGTAGACTGGCAGTACACTTAGTTGCCCAACTCTTGAATGAAATAGCTTTACCGAAGTGAAGTTAGTCAGGCAAGTACGGTAGGTTCGGTTCATACCTTTCAAAAGCGTGCACCTTTCCCTCTTTCACTCTCCAGTATAGGTATTCTACTATGTCAAGCCCTCTCTCGAATTCAAATCCTTCTAGCTATTCTTCTGATTTTTGACTTCAGGTGTGGGAAAAGGGCTGAAAATCAGATCCTTATAAGCTCCCTTCAAGGTAATGCATAATGGGACTCTGTAAAGAAGTACCAACCGACCGATTCACTTTGGTGCTTTTTAGCCTTTAGCATGGCTTAAAAGCTCTTTCAATTTTGAGTTGGTAAGGAAGAAGTACGAGTAGAAGGCAATGAAATTGGGTTGCAAGCTAAAGGTACGTAGTCGATGAAGCAAGAGTTTCTGTAAAGGATACCTCTCAGTTTTGTCAGCTCTTTCTTTTCTGTAAAGCAAGTGAAGTGACCTTGGGGGAGGGCACGAAGGCTGTTCTTAAACTTAAGGAGGCCTTTATTTGGTCAAAGAGAAGACCTGGCTTCAAGGGAAATGTTTTGATTTTACTCTCCGGCTACAGAGTCAATGCCAGGAAGCTTAGCCGACTTGGCTTTGGCTCAAAGAAAGAACTGGATAACTGAGCGAACTCCCTTTTGAGCTAACTGCATTGGATACTCTCACTCGAGCGGAGCGGAAACAATGGAATTAGCCGAAGATCATTTCACTCCTTTTTGAGGTAAGAGGGGCTCCTATTTGAAAGCTTTGCATGCCTCACAGAAATGAAAGTTCGATCTCTATGGATTGATTGGCTATCTTCAATCTCGCATTCTCTTTCTGCGCTTTGCCTGGTTCTACTCTATTGCCGAATAGTCTAAGAAGGTGGACGGAAAGCCCGATTGCTCAAGTGTCAGTGTAGATTCAATATCCCAAGCCCCATTTCTACAATTGATTAACTGATTGCACTCATAGGTTCTTTGAAAAGCTCCGTAAGAGTTATTGTCGACCGGTCTTATTGGTCAAGAAAGCGTCGAAAGATTTTTCGGGGACAGAGAAAGGGCTTGTTAAGTACCTTCTTGCCCTAAGGCGAGCAACTGCCATAGGGAAAATCGAATGCAAGGCCACTATCTGTGGGTGGAGATTTCAAAAAGTGCATATATAGGAAGCAGTATGCTTAGTTTTTTACAAATAACGAGGCGTAAATAAGAGATTCAAGTAAGTAAGTTGTCTATCCGAAGGTATGATAATCACTTAGTTCTTTTCACTATGGGAAGGCTAGAGTGGACTAGAATGAAAAGAGCAAAAATGAAAAAGTCAGCCTAATATGAAAGCAAGCTTGAGGATACTTTACATCCTTTTCCCTTTCCGGGCGAGTGTAACGATAATGTTAACATTGGGAGGAAGGAAATGACTTGTTGGAAGGAGCGAGTTTACGAGCAAGTTATGAAGTTCCATTATGTATGAATTACATATATTAGATATCTTTTCTTAAGGGTGTAAGAGGGAATGACTGTAATGAATTCCACTATATCAATATCAATAATAAAGGAATGGCTTACACAATCAGTAGCCGTTGGCGTTGAAGGAAAATGGGGCAGTGATTGATTTGTGTTAGTTCTATCATTAAGAAATCCGCCGGTCACAATGATTGCCCTATGCTGGAACTGCCGTGGGTTTGGGGAACCTACCTGTGAGGAAGTGATCAAGAAAGCGTGGGAAGAGGCCTTTACCGTTACAGAGTGACAAAACAAAGGCTTTACAAATGAAGTTATTGAAATAGATAGAGCAAAGCTAATTTCAGAAGTGTGAGGAAAGATATAGCAAAAAGGCAAGATATGCTGCAATTATTAAAGAGCGCACCTGCTAATGTGACATCTGTGCAAGAGGATCCGAAAGTGGTAAAATAGGCTCTGAAAAAGCTGGGTCATAAGCCCGGTCATAAGCAGGGAAATCGACGTTGCAATATACATACCTATCGACGCTCTCAATTCTAAGCCCAATCATCTTGAGATTCATTTTCTTCGGCACCGCGCCGTGGGTTTGTTCTTGTTCTGCTTGAAAGCTGTATTCATTGAGAAGCATTTTCCATATCCACCTCTTAACAGGCAGAGGGGGGTTGTTCTCCTTCATCTGGCGATAAAGCCTCTCAGCCTTTCCTGGTTAGCTAGGGTACAGCCAACTTCATTCCCATCATCTAACGGAATATACGCTTAACCAACTGTAATTGTGTGGGCCGATATCGATATCTCTCTCTTCAGCATTTAGCCCGACAAATAGGCTACTTTCTTCAATTCCCTTTGCATTGTCTGTCTGTCAGCCAACTTCGTTTCCGGGGAAGCAAAGGCAAAGCAAGGGAGTTCTAAGACATGCCCACACCGCAGTAATTTCCTCTATACTCCCTTTTTAGAGTTGGAAGATAGGGCAACTAACTGTAGGAGAAAAAGAAAGCATTTCACACCGGTGATCAAGCGTAACTTTGGTGAAGAGTCAAGTCCGGTATGCTAAGGCAATTACGTAGGATCGCAGATTCGAATCTGTAAAGGTTCCATCCTTCGTTAGCGATGTATACTAAATGAGGGTGCCCTTAGCTTAGTATGCTGAATTTCAGAACTCTGGGTGAGAAGGCGACTAAGATTCTTTCATAGTCTATCCCATCATTCAGAAAGAAGAGAATGAGAATGTCCAAAGAAGTACTATGGGTGAAGCCTTTGATTCCGGTAAGCTAGCTGGGAATCACGTAGAAAGAACAATAAGCAATAAGGTGAGACAGAGTCATTCCAAGAACTTCTATGTAGGAGATGGTGGATCACTAGTTTATGAAATGGAATCAAAGTTTTCTCAATTGCGTATGAAGATAAGGTTTTTATGTAGATTTCTTTCTATGGGTAGCATGCTGCTTTACTTCCTGCGGCTTTTTTCAAGCCTTAATCAAACTCAAGCGAATGAATCTTACCCATCCTATCTAAATCGGCATCTACTAATCGAAATGTCGGAACAAGCATTTCCATCCAAATTGACTTAGTCTCCTTTATTAGACCCCGGCCTTAGTCGGATCCGACCTAGGCGCTTATTTATAAGAGAAGAACTCAATCAGGACAAATAAATGGTGATAGAACAAGAGTCAGTGCTCAAAGCTCCTATCATGAGTTGACTAATTCTTCGGATAATTGAATCTATCACTAAGAACTGTATACATTCATTCAACCTAACTCTATATAGGATAATATCTATTCATTATTGCTTTGTACTTTCTTTGAATCTAATCTACTATATATGTAATCTAGAATCGCGAAGAGTCTCTTTCCTTTGAAATGCTTACTTCTAGGTCCTATCAAGGAACAGGTATTTGCATAAGTCGATAGGACACCCCGTAGTTATCGGGTTATTTTAGAGTTGAAAATAGAATGAGAAGTCTCTCTATTTCAGTCCTGTATCGAATGGTAGCTTCCAATTTCCTAGGAACCGCGGGCAACCCTCCGTTATCGGCATCCCGTGCCCCAGGAACTAGGTCGAAATGACCCGCATGTCGAACTTATCCCCTTCTTTCATTGTTGTCCCTTTCGTTGGGTCAATCCCTTACGACATTTGAATCTCTTAGGTCTAGGTGGTAAGTAGAAAGTCAGAGCCCAGCGCGATTGATGTGATGTATTTTTTTCTCAGTGGTAGAAGTCTCACCCGGTCCTAGTATATTCTCAACCTTTCGTAAGGTTCCTACGGGTTTGACCCTGAATTCATTTCTTTCTTATTCTCTTTTCTTTCTCTTAGAGGAGAAGTAAGCTTATGTCGTCCGTATTGGATTGAATTCTCCACTCTCTACTCAAGCTAAAGGAACTGACTAAGGGGCTCCGCTAGTGGTATGCCAGGATCTGACTAATGTAAGTAAGGCAGGACTGAGTCAGGGTCTGATGTTAGAATGCCCTCTGGTGGTTCAGCCCGGACTATCCTCTGGTTCTGGTACCACAGTCGGAAGGAAGTGGAGTGGATAGACTTGAATGAGTGAGGAAGGACAAGTTAGATAAGAGCGGGTTTCTTTCTTCAATAGTCATTTTCTTTACACATCCTGAATACGGATCGGATGGGAGAGCGAGTAAGTCCGGGGATGGTTGTAGGGGACGAACAACCTGTCTAAGAAGATAGATCACCAGATTAATAGAGCTTCACAGTAACTAGCTTCCTTCCGTAGGAGACTATTGCCTAAGCATATGAAGGGAGACTAACATATCCGGGGACCAACAACTAAGAAATAGCCCCATCACCAGAGTCGGGAACCAGCTACTCCGTGAATAGAGAAACTGCTAGCTGACTTTTCTATTTCCTATTCTCAAACCAAGGATCTGACTTTAGTAAAGCTTCTGAAATCGTATAAGAAGTAGGATAGATCAGAAGAGGAAGCCATTTACTCTTTGTTTTTCGTTACAACCAACAGGATTGACCTAGTGGAGAGACAGTCAAATAGATCAAAGTCAAATCTTATGTAGAAGGTAAAGTCGTAGCAACCTTATTTCTTTTGAATCAAGGAGTGCGGTTCATTCATAACATAGAAAGTGCAATCCATGGGAAGGTCCCGTCTTTCTTACTGTCCCCATTCGCCTCTCTCAACTAATCTCTGTTCTTCATCAATCAACTCTAACTGTCATTCTTATCCCGCACTATTCCCAATCGTATATATACTCTTTTCTATCAAACCTTAGTCTTACAACATAAGTAATTAATATACCTATCGACTACAGCCAATTACATTTCCTAGCAACTCAAATCATTCTGCTCCTTCATCTAACAATCCCACCTTAACGGCGCCTTCATTTAACAATAAAGTCTCATAATGCCCCTGACGACTAAGCGGATGAAAGAAAGAGACTAAGCGAGTGAACTAGGTTTTGCATAAAGATTCCAAAATTAGGTATACGACGCATTTGATATTAATAGGACCTGCGTCGCTCTGCACCGATTTACTTGCCCGAGTTAGAAAACTTTTGAAATTGGCAAGATCTTTGAGTGTTGCAGAAGTAAGGTTTCCTTTTTTTGCCTTTTCTGACGCTTCTTCGTTAATCATAATTTCTACTAATTTTCTTCCACTGGGCACTTTTTTCAGCAAAGGGAGTAAGACATCTCATTCAAAATGGGAGTTAGACTATGAGCCAATGAATTCTTTTTGACTTCAACCTCCCATTTTTCATTTTCTAATATGTGAAATTGAATGACCCTAGGATCCTTTTCATTACACATGTCAGGACGCCGGGCGTGGGCGCGGGCCTTTCTATTCTAAACGGCAGCTGGCTCTCATGTCCCCCTAGTTCTCGATCATCGGTAGAAGTAGAAAGGATAAAAGTCTTATCTGATGGTAGGTGGTGGGTTACTTTCCCCCCAAAAAATGTCTCCTAATGAATCTGAGAAAGAATAAAAAGGGGCAACTGCCTTCATAAGTTCGTCCATATAGAGAAAGCCTATCTCCAAAAGAATCCTTGACATTCAAAAAAAGATGCATTTGGTTATAAAAAGGAAAAGGATTCGTACTTCTAGTTCTAATTCGAGTTAGAATGGATGTCCGCTCTAAGTTACTAGTTGATCACGTCTAGGTACGAGGAAAGAAGGTGTTAACCTACGCGACGGATATCAGCCCGAAGATATCCATTTCTACGAGGGGCCTGCATGGTTTTTGAGTGGACAGCCCTGGCGAATTTGCTCCTGTCTCAAGTTTCTGTTTGGCCATAGGTAAATTGGATTTCCACAGAGTTTTTAGTTCCTTAAGACTGATGACCATTCTTGAAACTCTTTCATGCCAGGGACCTCAAAGAAAGAGATCATCCGGGACTTTTCTGTGCTTTCATTTCCTTCCCGAGAAGGTCCACAATCATGAATCCTTAAGATAGGGATATTCACAGGCAACCCTCTCCCCGCGGTGGCTCCGTCCCTCGATCTAACCAAATATCAAAAGGTAGGTGCTACTTAGTTTACATTGCCCAGACTCTCTCAAAGTTAGAATTCCGGGAATGATCCAAGCGTACCAATTGGCGACGACTGAGACTCAAAGAAGCGAATAGAGGGGGAAAAGGTTATTATCCTGTCTTTGCCCTGGCCTATTTCTTTCTGGTTGATATTCATGATTCTATCTTCTTCTTAGATTAGAAATCCATCTTGGGCTAGATTGGCTAACCCTTGCGAATTGGTGACAACGAAAGAGGGGTATAGGTTCGATTTGGGAGTGCACTTCCTTGACGAGCGGTATTCTAAGAAGTGGAGTGGCTCGACCGGGAAAAGAAGTGGCTTGTCTTTGTTTCTTTTCTATTCGAGAATACAAGGTACTTTCTTAATTACCCTTAATTACCATAACAATTAGGAGGGATCAGGGCTTCTAGATTCTTTTCTGAAATAGTCCTTCTTGCCTGTCCGCCCTGGATCTGTCAACATACCTGGACGAGATAGCCGCCAAAGAGGCTCTAATATAAGGCAGGGCTCAAAAGATGTCATCGTCTCGTCCTTTCGAGAAGTTCTTCCTCTTGCATGAGTATCGAAGTTGGTAGAATCTTTCTCTTCCCCATCAGCACCAGTAAAGAAGGGATTTCCTTAAAAGAAGAATCTAACATTGTATGCTATACCTACATTACATGAAATAAGGTAGTTTACTCGCTTGTTTATAGGAGAGCATGTTTAGTAGGAATGCAAAGGTAAATGCTGTACAAGTGGAGATGGACTCTGGTCTGGGACTAAGATGGGAACTAAATGAAGAAGGCCCTGAGATTGAAGATGCCTTGCTTTCAAAATGCTCAATATGCTTATGAGATAATATACATTCCTACTGCTGATGCCAGCTCATAACTTCGCTCCTATAGCATATAATAAGCTTAGGTAGAGAGGCGGATTGAGAGAAACTTCTTTCGATCCTTCCTAAAAGAAAGACTCAGGCATAGCTCTCTCATTTGGATAGCTGTCCTTGAGATCTTGAGTACAATTGATAGAATCCAACCTTATGTCAGCCTAGAATATTGGAATTCTCCCCATAAGGTTGGTTGCGACTTCGTTCCTTCAGCTCAAGCACTAAGTGAACAAATTACCTTCATTATGGATCTTTATCACTATCTAATCTAATAGGTTTGTTTAGCCATCCCTATTCTAAGCTCTGGCATCTGCAGCCTTGGACCTTAATCTTTCGGGTAATGCTAAGAACAAGGTCTTTGATAGGGATAATCGTAGCTAGCTAAGTAGCGGCTTTGGTCTAAATACCTCTTTTCAAAGGTATGAGAACGGCTTTCTAGAAATCAGGGATAGAAAAACGACCGAAGGAATGGCAACTAGTGTCTTAGCCTTTGATCTGGATCCCCCCGGGGTACCCCCCCATTGTATTATCCCCAGTTCTATAACTTATACAACAACCTTTAGCTCTCTTGTTCCGATAGAGAAATCTTGTCCTAAGTCGTTTTAGCTTTATCTAGAAACCAGCTTCGAACCCATCGGAATCTATCGACTCAGTGACTATCGCACCAGTCAGTTCATTCATCTTGAAAACCTTTCCGCTATTACTTCATAAGCTATTCTTGAAGCAAGTAAGTCAATAAAAAGGTTATCTGCCTTGGGACCTATGTACGATACTTAGCAAGCAATCTTGGACTAGCATTGTGTTAAACAAAGGAGAACTAACTTCACGGTTATCACCTTTACAACCATTCGGACTAATTCTCCGACTTAGTTATCCTTCTTTGCCGATCTTAGGCTTACCTCAGCCCTGTTTGTGACCTTAGCAATCCTGGTTGGACTTGCAAGCATATATTAACTTTACCATCGTATGTAACATTCATTGGTGCCTGAATCAAAGGAAGAAAGTCCACTTCATTCTTTACTATTCGTCTATCGCCCAACCCTTTACTAGTTTAGTTAGTTGCCTTCGTCGGACCCTAAACCTAAGGCATCCACCGAAACCTGAGTCGTAGAACTAAGTAGAGTAAGCACATAACGTAAACTGCCGTCCTCTTGCCACACTCAATTATCAGCGACAGGGGACCCCGTCTTCATTAGAAATTTCTGTGGGACGTGGAAGAGTTCAAGGCTGTCCGTGCCCCGGAAGAGAAAAAAGGTCACCATCACCAGCTCTATCTTACCGGCGAAGTATAACCCGGAGCCGGACGGCTTAGAATCGAAAGCTCAAAAGGGAAATGAAGGATCAATCAGCATTATGGGTATCGCGCTTACTTAGTTCATGACTATTAGTAGTAAAGCGTTATAAAGAACCCCATGTCTGGGCTTGGAAAGTATAGGGTTTTGTAATTGCCGGAAGAGTCCATCCATCTATGAAGGGTGAGGTGCCGTTAGGTAGAGTTGTAAACCTCAATCATCCAGTTCAATGAATCTATCCCTCTAATAAAGGACTAAAAGGAGGAATTATCTTCTAGTAAGAGGAAGCATTCTGATCCCTCTAGTAAGCATTCCGATCCCAGAGTTTCTCAATAAAGTCTTATTCTTTTCCGTCATCTATCAATCAATCTACGGATGAGATGTAACACAAATACTTCTTCTTCCTGCATTCCTTCCCTCAGTCTCAGTCTGTGAAGATCTAGTTGCTAATGTTGCAACCGGTTTTCCTTCTTCTCATAGCTAGCAGGATGTTGAGGTAGTAGCTTAAAGAGTTCTCCCTAAGATTTCTGCTTGTTTGTTTGTTGTTTCTGGAAAAACCAAGGAAAAGAATCTCCCCTTCCGGGGTTACCTAGTAGCCCAGCTGTATTGATAGCAAGGATCCGCTAAGGGAATAGCTCTTTGTCTTCAGCATCAACCACGGAATCTTTTACCTCTTATTCTGATGCTGGAGAAATAGCTCTAATCTTAAAGTAACTAGCGAATTTCTGACTTCAGCTTCGATACGGGATAATCCGAATATCTTCCTTCCCTCCGCTTCAGGTAGCTGGGTAAAGAGCAAGGTACCTTCCAGTGAGTAGCTCTCTGGGTTCAGCTTGTGCTAATGCTGCTAGTCAAGGGGAGGGCTTTCTGAATAAGAGAGTAAGAGAGAATGGCCGCTTTCAAGGGTTCAAGGGTGTGGCTCCCCTTGTAGTTCTAGCAGCTAATGTTGTTATTGCAGCGACTGGTGTAATTCTATCTGCAGGAGTCAGAGCTCTAATCCCGTTAGGCTAATAGCTCATTCAGAAGCTAATGTAGTTAGTAGCTCTCAAGGGTCTAGCTTTCAAGCTTGGATTCAAGTCAATCTTGCTGGATGTGCCAAGAGAAGAGATAGACTGGTTGGAGAGGAACAGGAGGTAAGAACATAGGAAAATGGCTTTTTTTATTAGAAAGGCTTGGGACCGTCTGAGAGAATGTTCGGAATTAGGAGCAATCTTTCATGGCCTTCAATTTGCTTGGAACTGTCCTTATGGACTCTTTTAGAATCTTACTATCAAGTAGCCATCAGACGACAGAATGGTATAGGAAGGACTTAGTCATGTCCATCCTTTATTCAACTTAGTAGATTCGTGCCAGATGTGATCAGATATTGCTTATGACAACTCAAGCATGTATAGAGAGAGAGGCTTACGAAGGAAGCAGACTAGACACCTATAGCCTACTCTATCCTTTTGGACTTTCCATTTGCCAACAAAGACCAGCCGGTCTAGCTGATATATTACTAGCTGAGACTATGGCTCTTTCTTTGACTAGCCTAATCTCTACATAGGACCGAAGCAAACTGGATAACTTCCGACTTCACTCTTTCTTTGAGCCTTCTAGCCTTGTAATAAGAATTCTTTCGAAGAGGTAAGAAGCTAAGTAGACTTCGGAACCAGCCGCATCTTTGTGAACGAAGGTATGGAATTGCTCTCACTTAAGTAGTTCTATGATACCTACCCAACGTCTGAGGACATAAGTTGTCTATACCATCCCCATCCTTACTAGGCTAAGCCACTACCCGTCTAAGGACATGAGTGACTTCCGAACATGCGAACTGGAAAGATTCCTTAGTTGTCTATTAACTAATAAACTTTGAACCATTGAGTAAATAAAAAGAAATATGGATTAATAAGGCTTAGTTAAGGTGGGATTGTTAGACTCTGGAGGGGAAGTATGCAGAATTGATAGGGATGTATATTGCAACGTCGTAAGAAGAAGGGTCGGAAAGAAGTAGGAAGAGGGTCGTTCAAAATTAGACTGATAAGAAGGAGGTGATAAGATAGATGAAGCTCTGGAAGACAGACATGAACTGACTGAACTAGCTTATCTTATTTCGGGATGAAACTCTTACTTCAGTTCATAGAATAGTAAACTAAAGAATAGGAAAGGAAGAAACTGTACCCTACCTGAGGAGGTCTTACCATACTCTAGAAAAGAAGCAAATGAGGGTCCGTTAAGGTGCAGGGACTTTAGTGATTCAGTATTATGTCTAAACCTGAACCTTAGTCAAGAGAAAGAGCAGTGCAAGTTAGCAAGTCCTCTGTCCTCTCCTCATCTTGGCGGGGCACCCTTCAGCCGAATGGACTGCCCTACTACAATCATAAGCAATTTTCGCCAAACCTTCCTACTCGACAAGCTCCCACTCGAACTCCTTCCTTATGCGAAGAAAGCAAAGATTTACTGATGAAAGGGTTAAGAATGAAGATCAGTCTTCGGAATCCTTACTAAAGGGATCAGAATGCTGACTCTTTCTATAGGCTAATTCCTACTTTTAGTGCTTTATTAGAAGGTGAAGAATAATACACCCTCTACTTTCAGTCGACCATCTTACGAACCAGACTAAGGGAAGAGGATGCCCGAAGCCTGTCTCTGGTTCTAATGAAATTGACCTAAGGTGACGAATAAAATGAGTCGATTAGACTAAGGTTAGAAGGATGCTGAGTCGATTAGACTAAGGTTAGAAGGATGCTGAGTCGATTAGACTAAGGAAATAATAAGGGGGCTGTACCCTAGCTAACCTTTGGTCGAACCTTCTTTTCTATCTATGTAATTCTTACTTCGATTTACAGAGGTACTAACTGTAAGACTAATCCCTCTCCTTCAAGGATACTGACCATAAGGAATCTAAGACCAACCAAAGGAAAGGAGGCTTATGCCCCTACAGGCTATGAAAGCAGAACATCCAGGTATCATTCAAGAATCTAGGCAGGCTCCCCGTAAGGCATTAAAGCAGAAATGCATAAAGAAATCTCGGTATCATTCAAGAAGAGATTTATGTGATCCCGTAAGGACATCGTATTCTATCTCATCTTTAGTCAGTCTGGTAATCTGTACTCTGGTAAGGTAGAGTCACAGCCATTCCCTTATACGTCTTTCCTTTGATTCCCCAACATATTGTTGAACTGGATCAGAGAATGTGTCACTTCTACCTCCTTCTTGGTATTGATGAACCTCTGACTCCTGTAGTGGCAAACCCAGGGCGAGATAGAAAGACAGAAGCTCTCCCTTCTTTCATCGATTCCAAAACAAGGCAGGGAACCCTACTGGCCTTATAAGGCAGAAACTAGACTCTCTTACAAAGGACGCTCGTTCCCCTGCAGGCTAAAGAGCAGAGAAGATATTGGGATATACTTTGACTAAGGACGCTTGTGCTCCGACAGGCTCCAAGAGCGGAAATCAAGCTATCATAGACCAAAGAAGGCTGGCTCCCCTATGGGCTATGAAAGCAGAAATGGGGATTCGAACTTGACTCTACGAGACCTAGCTCCGTGGGCTGTCGATTCCTTGACTTTAGAATGCTAACTTCCAGAGGCAGCAGACAGGCTCTTTTACTAGCAAGGATGGTAGAAGGAAAAAAACAAAGGTGATTCTTCCCAGTTTCCAGCAAGCATCCTTATCCAGAAGATCCGAAAGAAGAAGCAGTTCTTCCTGGAAGTTGAGAGGCCCAGAGAGAATTTCTGTGAATTTGGTCAATTGTACGGGAGACTTTCCCCGGGAGAAGGGAGCACTGCATATAGTACGAAGGAATAGCATTATTAACTGATTTAATCAGTTGCAATCTGCCTGCCATGGATAGAAGGTTGGCTTTCCAACCAGCCAGTTTTCCTTTCATTTTGTCCACAATGAAGTTGAAAGCATTTGGGTCCCGACCAGAATGTTTCAGAGGGAAGCCTAGATATCTTCCCAGATTGGTAGTACACTTGAACTGCAGAATGGATGCAAGATGGTTCGTGATTTCTGGAGCCAAATTCTTTGAGAAGAAGAGGATTTGCTCGAACTAATATTTTGACCCGAGATGCCACAGAACTGATCAAGAACATCACGGATTGCCACACAATTTTTCTCATCCGCAAAGAAGAGATGGGAGAAGGAAGGACCATTCCGTTAAGAAATCACTGGATTCCAAGAATTGGAGTCTCTAGCTTCTCTGTCGCCCCCTTATTAGGTTGATTGTAGTAACTATACCAATCCCTTACGTTATCGTAACTATACGTTATCGTAACTATTGATTCTACTCCCTTATTCTATACAACTTCTTGTAATGTCTATCAACCCAGTCTCCTTCGTCACTTGACTTGCTGCTTGATGGAAGATCGGTCGGTATCAGGCGAAGAGGGGGGGGATCGCTACTCTCATGCTTTCTTTCATTATTCTTTCTTCCACCGGACGTAACGTTAAGAGTAGAGTCTGACCTGCTCTTTCGCAAAGTCCAATTGAAGTAGGGGAGTCTATTGCTCTTTTTTTCCTTCTCTTACCTGTGACAAAGAGACAATAGTTTTTTTACAAGTCCGGGAATGATTACTCATACACTAGACGTAAGGGTATACGGAAAAAGTGCTATTCTTAGTCCATCGGGCTGGCTTATGAGGATTAGGACATTCGAGTTCCGCTTTCAAGGCGCGTAAGGTAGTTAGGGCATTTCCACCCACGGGGAAGGCCCCTTCTTAAATACTAAGGCTCGATAGACCTCCGTCAAGCTATCGACATCGCCCGGCTTCTCCACCTTAACGGCGCCTCTGGTCATCAAAGAATATGGATTCAGTGTCTTCTGAAGAAAGGTGGCCCCTAATCTATAGGGGAGGAGTACTACTCACTTTGGCTTCCTTCTTGATCAATGAGAGCCATTTCTTCAACTTTCGTTGAAAGCTAGGCCGGGAGGACGGACAGGGGAAGGACTTTTTGAAAAAGGAGAAGGAGATTTCCACATAGCTATCTCCGCAGGTGATGAAAATGCCCTTCAGAGGGCTGGGAGCAAGTACGAAAGCTAAGGCTCCCAAACTACACAACCAGGACCGTTCTTGTATATGTATAGTACTACCTTTTCTTAGTCTTTCTATTTGAGTGGTCAAGTAGGCTCCCATGACGACAAAGTGGGCTCTTATGGTTCTACCTTTTTTCGTGGATCTAGTAGTTCGGGCCGCTACTTATATAATATAGGCCGTCTTTCTTCGATGCTTCAGACAGGCGCTTTGAGACCTCGATTGCTTTACACACAAGATCAAAGAACTAAACAAGCCAACCCCCCCGTGAGCCAGAAAGCGAGAAACTAGAAAAGCTTTCAAGGCTACGGCCCCTTCTTTTTTGCCCTATATCTTAGCACTGATTACTAGCTATCTCTAGCCAATGCCGATCAAAGTCTGAATGGAGGTAATCACTTCAGCCTTAGACCTTATTATCGGACCCTCCTCACCAAGGCAGACAGATACGTCTCCTGGCCCTTGCACAAGCCTTTCTTCAGCAGCATGGTTTCAACCATTATACTACCGCGCCTCCTACTTTGCCTTCACAATCGGCACATACAATATGAAAGGAGCTCCCCATCCCCAAATTAGCTGCTAAACCTAAGCTATCAACCATCTCCCTGATGACAAAAAAAGATGTACCGAAATCAGAGGATGAGACTTTCCTTTCCAACATCGGTCTCGTGGTTCTACTAAATCCTCCCCTCCTCATTCCGCTAGTAGCTACGTACGCATGAAATGAATGAAATAAGCTTCTGCCTGCCAGCTGTGTGATCTCCTTTCTTAGGATGATACCTATCGTCTGGATGGAATAAAGTTCTAACTGCGGGATTTCTCTTTCTCGATAGAGTCAACCTTCTTTTTCCATTACGTGTAAGTCCATTCTCATCATGATCATTGGAATCAAGAGGGAGGACCCTACTTTTATTGGTCTGTAGACTGAGCTTCGGTTCCTCAACCTTCTATCGTTGCTTCAAGAATAGCTTACCTGCCATAGTAAAGGTGCTTTTACTTGACTTTCGACGTTGGAATCTTATATAGAGAAAGGACTCTTTAGAGATGAAGTAAGGTCAGATGATATGGCACGAAGTCCTCTGTCAAAAAAAACTTAAGAACCTCTGCCCTTGGGCGACTAAGGGAAGTCAATTTATTCTTCATTCACGGATCGTAACCCACGAGCCTAACCTAAGGCATAGGTCAAACCAAAAGAGCATTTCATCCTTCTTAAATAGAAATCCATCCTACACCTTGAAATATCTCCCACTTCGGACCTTTCTTTAAGATAGACTCAATGAAAAAAAGATCAAATATTATGTAAAAGATATTGAATCCACATAACATAATATCAGCAGCCAAAGAAAGAACTCACTCTTCAGATAGTATACGCTTTGACTACCGGACTGCTGAATGAAGGGCTCATCTCATACGACCGTTCAGAAAGGATATTCTATTATCCTATATAGAGAAAAAGAAAGAAAGCTAGTATGTGTAAATAGTCGTTGCTAGTTCTGAGAATCCAGTATAGCAATTTCAGCTCTGAGTTCCTCTTTCCCTCTGTCAGCATCCGGACGGGGTTTAGCATCAGTATACCAAACCTGATCCTCCAGGGGTGTACAGGAGTCTCAAGCCTCCTTAGCAAGATTATGTCCAGTTGACCATGGTGCTACTCTCGAAAAGACAGACTTATGGTAATGTGAGTACATCCACCAGGTTGTGCGCACAACCTGATAGCCAGACGTCTAAGAGACATTCCAACTTGGTAACTTGACTTGGGGTTCGGAGCGGCACATGGCTCATGCCCAAGGATGAACCTCTCTCTCCTTTACACAAGGGAATGATGGGATATAAGTAGCATTAGTATAACTAAGATATCTATCCATTCCATACAAAATCGGATATAAATACAAGCTAAGCGCGAGTTTTCCTTAAAGAGAGGTTACGTTTAGTATACTGAATTGCGTCATGAAGGTTTGACTGAGAGGCTTTATCGCGTCATGATGGGGACGAAGTATACTGAGTTTATAGACGAAACGAAGGAGCTTTGTCAATCACGGTAGGTAGGATGTACATGCCCCCATTATTGATTTCAAGGTGGTTCAAGAGCCCGCTGGGTGAAAAGGAAAGAATGCAAAAATGCTGATCCATGTTCTGCCAAATTACGACCAGACGAAGGTTGAGTATAAGTCACTCTTGAACTATAAGTGGCTTTCTTGCCTCACTATCGCTTAACACCACAAACAAAGCCCCGGGCCCTGACGGTCTTCAACCTCTCTTTTTTCAGAAGTGCTGGAATTCAGTTGGTGATTCTGTGTGTAAATTGATCACAAAAATTCTAGTCAATAGGCTGAGACCCATGTTGGATCAACTTGTTTCTCCTTTCCAAACCAGTTTGATCCCGGGCCGCAAAGGTGTTGACAATGTTATTATTGCACAAGAAATTATTCATTCCCTAAATCAAAAAAAAGGGAATTTCGGGTGCTATGATCATCAAGGTGGACCTTGAAAAAGCCTATGATAGGCTCGAGTGGAGTTTGATTCGAGAAGTGCTTATTCATTTGAATTTCCCTCAATCTTGGATAGCTCTTATCCTCAGCTGTATCTCGTCCTCTTCCATCTCAGTGCTCATTAATGGAGGTCAAACTAATACCTTCAAACCTTCGAGAGGTATCCGTCAGGGAGACCCCCTCTCCCCTTACATCTGCATTCTCTGCATGGAGTATCTTGGTCTCCAGATCATGGAAGCTAAAGAGAATAAAGATTGGGATCCTATCAAGGCTTCTAGAAATGGTCCGCTATTTTCTAATCTCTTTTTCGCCGATGACTTGCTCCTATTTGCTAAAGCCGATGAGAAGAATTGTGTTACCATCCGTGAGATCCTTGATGTTTTTTGTAGTTGCTCCGGTCAAAAAGTCAACAATGCCAAATCAAGAGTTTTTTTTTCTCTAAGAACATTTCAGTTTCTGTGGCTAATCAACTAGCCAACATCCTCCAGTTTAGTGTCACCAACAAGTTGGGAAATTACTTGGGTTTCCCTCTAAAGCATACCGGTAGAGACCCAAATGCCTACAATTTCATAGTCGATAAAGTCAAAGGCAAACTTGCGGGATGGAAATCAAATCGCTTAGATAGAAATATCTTATATAGAATCAATCTTTGTCCCTTTCTTCTAAACCTCCTTGTTCTGTCCCTCAAGAATGGAAGTACATCTTTATTTAGGAAATTTCATTGGCTTAGTCGATATACTAAGGTAGCCCTTAGGTTCGAGGTGAGTTGATAGACGATTGGAACAAAGTTGATGAGTCGATAGACGAATGGTGCGGGTTCGGAACGATCTGAGTTTCGTCATTCTGGTGACTTCGTTAGTCCAAACAAATGATCCCTCGCTGTGTTTATCATTCATATCCATTGTAGAAGCTAGCCAAGATTCCTTAGTTGGGTCACAGATCCAGGGGTCCAAGATCTTTACTTTTGTTGTCAGACTAATTGTTGTAATCAAATGCAGTTTCATGAATAGCGGACGGAAGCTAATGCGAGAGGAGGACGAACGCTCTTCTAAGATTGCTTTCCAACCACGCTTTTCAGTTCTCTCAGTCTCCTCTCACCTCCTTTCTTTCCTCACCAACCTGTAACCGGTATATCCCATTTCAAATGAATCACTCCCAACCGACAAGTAAGTTACGAGGGAAAGAGTTAATAGACGAACGACGGTGAATAAAGAGACCCCAGACCAGAGCTTTCAATTAGTACAGACAGAAGCTCGTACCTCACTTTCAGTGCCTTAGTAAAAAAAGAAAAAAACCTCCATAGCCCTAAATGAAAACAAAACAGAAGTAGAATAAATAGAATGGAAGATAACGAGATAAAGATCTCTAATGAAAGGTGAAACTCCTTTGAATCATAAGAGAATAGAATGAGTTCCATACTTATCCAGTTATGAAAGTCAGACACCAATCCAGTGCCCAAGGAACTATACCTTATGCAAAGGACCTTTTTCACATTAGTCTGTGTTCTAGATCATAAGGGAAAATAGACCTAGTAAGCGGATCTCCTTAGTGAACCGGAGGATTGGAAGGATGATTAACCCATCCCGCCATTTCTTACTGCAGGTAGTAATGGAGTAAGGGAGGTGCGACAGATATGGAAGCCCTTGTCCAACTTCGTTGCCTTATACTATACTGGAGTCAAAGCCCATTTCATTTTCTAGCTTAATTAAGTATCTTGATTAACCTTAGTCGTTGCCTCACTGAATATTCTATCTTTCTACCATCTCTATCTGTATCTGAGAATACCTACTCTTCTTAGCCTTAAGGCTGAGCTGAATGGGAATTAGTAGTTTAAAGAAAAAGAATTCCATTCTTCGAAAGAGAATCTAAAGCATTTGTGCGATAGCATAGTATAGGGTCCGTAAGGAGGCAACCACGTTCTAAATCCTGGCTTAAGGCTGGACGGAAAAAGGCGCGAAGGGACGAGTTGTATAGCTTAGAATTATTGCACTAACACTGGTAGTATTGACTAGACTCTTACTTACTTTGATTCTGTATTGCACTTTATGGACAATTCCAGATTTGTTCTTCAAAATGAAATTGAGCTTATAAGAAAGGAAGCATTGAATAAAGGCTACCTTTGCTCTTCCAGTCTTCGTAAGTCTTCATCCCTCTCCAATCGGCCATTTATTTCAACCCTCTCTCTAAAGGTCTCGCACTTAAAGACCTAAATAAGTAAATCGATGAAATGGTGCATTTCATCGACCTTATCAGTCATACCTCAGTCTACTTTCTGCATGTAGTTGTGCTTGTCATTCATTTAGGCAATGCTAAAAAAAAGAAGTCAACCGGGAAAGAACAAAAGCATTTCGATTTTCATTATAGATCTTGAAAAACATGGGTGGCGTTCCCACTAAAGTAGGAAGACGGACTCGGGATTGAATTGACCTATCCTCTTATAGTACCGAGGTTGGGCTGCAGGCTGACGAAGGAAGTAGGTCTAATCCGCTATACCTCGTTCATTCAAGGTGGTGAGATGCCTTTAAAGGCTTGATTTCAAGCGCTAAGAAAATAAGTAAAGCGCTAAGAAAATGCTCGACGCTCTACCTTCAGTCCTCCTTAAACTAGGCTTAGGCTTTCTTGCATGCCTCCTTCGTGAACGTAATGAAGATGCTAATGAGCTGGCGCACTGAAAGACAGATTCTGGAAGGGAATCGAGAGTGCAGTTCATTCACATAATGAATTGGAAGCTGCCATTCCGACTTTCCTTATAAGAATGCACGCAAAAAACCTTAGATCAGACCTGGGGGAGCTCGATATTAAGAAAGAAGGCGGTAGGGCGCTTGAACTAGACATCTTGGAAGCACAGCCATCCAAGGAAGCTCCAGTCTTTTTCTTTGCCAAAGTGGAGATATTTAGTAAAGAGAAACTGCTTTCTCAACTTTTCATTTTCACAGGGATATTTGTTAGAAATACCCGGTCCTAATCGCCGGAGCGGGGTACCAAAAAGAGAGTATCTTTACTCCCGTTTACTACCTATTTCTACAGCCTTATTATACCCGTCACACGCTTTCCCTCATTACTACGCCCGGTTCACTAGGCTATGCCACTAAGATCAGTTCATAGTTGTTGTTTTCGGAAGACTTTGGAATGAGAAATCGGCGGAGCCAGTGAGTCTAGCCCGAGGGTGCGTGTTAACGAACTAAGAAAGCAGCTAAGCGATTGGTTTACCACATTGTCTATTGCCCCTAGCTTGATTGATGCTCTATGGCAGTTTAGATCTTTGCATGGTGTAGATAGGAACTGTTGAAGTCGCTGACTGGACTAAGAGAGCTACGCCTGCTCCTGCTAGGGAT
>JAYMTT010000012.1:0-56435 GCA_036898025.1 Hypseocharis bilobata
TCTATTCACAACTGTTGAAAACATTTTCCAACAAATGTCATCTCTCATTAACCAAGTAAATGTAGTTCTTTAGTCCGAAGGACAGGTGCTCAAGTGAAGAACAGGAGTTGCAGAACTCAAACCCATGGTATGACTTAAACAAAAGAAACCAGCTATAATATAACCGATGTCACAAATACCAACTTCAATGATTTTTCTCAATATTCATGAATGTCCGATAAAGCAGACGAAATGCATTTTGTCACCGAGTAACTAAAGTATACTTGCCAATATTCTGACCAGCACATCTAAAATATATCTACAGCTGATTTTAGATCTGCATGCTGTTGCCATGTAGTCCCAGAAGAAAACATATCTCTAAATTATTCTCTAATCTTGCGTTGCTTGCCAAATTTTATTGCCCCACCCAATTCCCCCATATGTCTACCACAAAAGTTCCAGAACTTGAATTTATTTCTAAAAACAAACCAAAGAAGGAAAGGGCTGTTTAAATTCAAAATCATAAAAAAATACTACGATACACTCCACATTTAGTTGTTTTGAATCATACTGTGCTCAATGCCTAACATGAGTCCCTGTCAAACTGATTTACCTGACATCAGATATATAGGAAATTATTATGCATGCATGTCTATACTTGTAGATTTGGAGCAATGAGCAACCCATACCTCAACACTGCAAGAACACTATCAAAACTTTTTATGCACTCTTCTCCTAAGGTCCTTTACCATCCAAAGTTTTTAATATATATATAACCGTGTCAATTTAGGTTTCTAGAGAAGAGCCCATGAAAACAAGACGACAAAATCAATTTTGCTTTGGTGTCTTTTGCTTTATATTTTGCTCAAAGCGGAGAGGTTCAAGTCAGATCAAATGCATCACATCATTCCAAGATCTACAACTGAACTATGGGGCTTTGTTACAAACAACTCAAGTCATGATATAATATAATAACGCTGATATTCATAATAGCTCATAACATAATTAGAAAAATCACGATTTAGAATAAGAAGATTCATTAACAGCAGTACGACATAGTAGACAATGAAACCCTCCTCAGAGTGGCATCGAACCCATTAGACAATTCTTTTCATTTAGTTTGGATACTCGATTGAAATCGTTTTATAATCACACAAAGCAAATATAAGCACAAAGCTGAGTCTGAGTTGCACAGTTAAGCAAGATTAAAAGAATTCTATGAATCAGCATAAAGTACAAAAAAAAATTAAGAAAGCCAAACATATATTAAGCAATGGCAATAAAGCATGAGGGAAAGAAATTTACATTTCTTTTCAAGTTTAGGTCCTTGTCTCACTTGATTCACCTGTAAATGCAATGAGCAAGAGAGAAAAAAAAAATAAGTTTATTAATAAATTGACATACCAAATGTGATTCACAATATATAAAAACAATATTTTGAATATCAATAAATTGAATAAATATATAAAAAGAAATATTGTATTATGATTAGACTATGAGTATAAGTGACATACGTTACAGATTATTATTATTGCTTACTTATATCTACAACATAATTGGAGTTACAAATCACGAAAAAATTTCATCAAGCGTATCATTTATATTATATCATATGATTTGATATACATATAGAAACCTCTTTGAACTATGGCATTACATTTTTGGTAGCTAGCAAGTAGCAAACTAAAATAAAATAAAATAACATACGAAAACAAGTCATCACCTGTTTCTACAAAGACTAGTAGCGATCATCAAATTAAAGAAGATACTCAAATTTGTTAATTAAAAGACTTTGATTTTTCTTCAACACCAAAAAATAATTTCAGCACTGATGACTAATCTTAGTTGACCGTCATTCAACCTTCATAGATCCCTCCTTATCATTGAAGGGAGGGATCGGTCGAGCAATGTTTTCTTTGTTCTTGGTTCTTGGTTCTTGGTCGAGGTGTGGAGAATTCCTCTGCTCCGTGGAGCGATGAAGCTGGGGACGAACGAATCGGAGCTGCAGTTGCTCAACTCAGCTGACAGCAGCAATGAGATACATATATACACATACATACCACCATCTTTGACGCTGCTAGACCAAGTTTAGGTAAATTTTTCTGTTTGATCGATCAGAGTATCATAAACTTAATTTGTTTTTTTTTTTTGTCTTTTGAAATAACCATTTGCATTTTGGGATTAAGAGTAAGATGAGACTGAACAAACAATTTTTTTTTTTTTACACTTTTAATTGTGATGCATGACAGGGACTCGTGGGTATGTATATAGAAATGAAATAGTACTACTAGTTTGTTATGATATGTTATTAATTTATCAATTACGTATGGATTTAAGACCACATTTTTTCTTTATCACGTTTTTATATTTCATGGACTGATTTCCATTCCAATTTATTTATGTTGGTATTTATTAGGTTTTGATCATGTTCTTCACAAAATATATGAAAAAAAGTATATATGGAAATCTTTATAGTGTGGAAAGAAATTTACCCCAACGACCCAAATAGCTGACCCGAGTTGTCTATTAGAGAGACCTTAAAGCTGAGCTGAGCTTTCTTCATCCAAGCCCCATAGATAGAATGATGAAAATTCTTTTGCCCAGAAACAAGGTAGCCACAGAATACAGAACCAGTTCCGGATCCACCCAATTCCTCTTTCGATGTTTTAAGACCAAAATCATGTTAGTTGATTCATCTTAACTTACATTCTGAATCAGACCAATCCCACAGGAGCCAAGACTAAGAAAAGATTTCACAAGAGAATTGACAATCATTTTAGACCATTTGATAGAAACCCTACATTAAGTTGAAAGTTTACAGTAACTCATCTACATAGGTTTTAGCAGCCAGAAAAAATTACCCCAAAAAGACTGCTATAACAGTTCAAAGGCAGAGGGGTCAAAGAAACAAAAACAGGAAAGGAAAAAGAAAAAGAAAAAGTCGTTTAATTTATACAACAATACTAGGCAACAAGCTCTTCGTCTGAATCATCATTCTCTTCATCCCACTCATATTCCTCGACATCCACAACATGGCCACGCAACAAATTCAAAATCTGCTCCAAGTCTCTCACACGCCTCTGCAAATACACACTAGACACTGCATCGGGGTCATCATTAGATAATCTTGGCTGGGCAGGAGGCTGAGCATGTGGAAGATGCTTCAACAAGAATTTCCCAGAGGGCTCAAGGATTTCCACATCAAATGCAGGAGATAGTGATCGCCCAACAACTTGAACATGGGATACACTGCAACATTCCAATCAAGTGCATAATAATACATTAATTGTAGTACGCATACATTACAACAGTAGTGATAAACCCTACATAAAACCTCATTCGAGCTATGTGATTTTTGACTTAATTTTAAGCAAAACACACAGAACTTGTAGGTTTTTGTTGGTGGAGCCTAGAAGTTTTGATCAATAGGAAGACGTTTCAGTTACTATAACGATGAAAGAAGAAATTTGTAAGTGTTTTGAGCAGATGATGTAAAAGTCATGATATCTGACAGAATAAAGCTTTCCACATTTCTGGTCCTACTTGCAACGTAGGGCAGGCTTAGGAATCTGCCTACTGTAGCTATTTTTATAGGCTAGAATTAAGACAAATTACAATTTTGAGGCTTTGGGATTGTGCCAAAATCCTATCTTCCATGATTGTGATTTGGTTAGGGTTTTATGCTGAGAAGTGAGAACGCCTTTATGTAAAAGTAAATAATAAACGGGTTGCATAAATATCTATGATATAATTGATAGCAGAAATGTAAGAAGACCAAAGAAAAGAAAAGGAGACCAGGCAATCAGGTGTCAGATATAACCAAAACATACAAAACTCTCACTGATAAAAGTCTGAATCATAAAACAATACAAAAAATTTATAGATCTTACCTATTCCAGTAGTAATTACTAAACAGAATAACTTGAAACCCAAAGAAAATATAACAAGAACATTAAGAATCTACTCGAAAACCTCATATCCTGCTAAATCACTAACAAATCCCTAAATAAACTTCTAAGAACGATTTTCAAAAGGCTTATGCCTATACTCTTTAAGATATTACCTGTGAATGCTTGTTACGTCTCATTGGATACAATAGTCTCGACATATTTGAACCTCAACATTTCCAAAATCATAAATATTAAAGAGTACATCAGCAACCAAGGATCTCAACCAGGGGAAAAAAGCAAACACATGGACACATGCACTGTGCTGTAACCAAATCTGTGCCTAAAATCGAACATCGACAAAAAGTAACCAAGAAATACAATCCAGGATAATAAAGAAAACACAGAAGAGGAGAAGAGTAGAAGAGTTGAATAATAGGTCAGATAGTCCATTGTTTCCTTTGAGAACCAACCTTCCCTTGCTGAAAGCCACAATTAGCATGGAAAGGTGGAGAGATTTCACATTCCAGGCTCTTGTTCTCAGACCGGGAATCTTTTCTTCCTATATGGCGATAATCCTTCTAAATCTTTTCAAGTCAAGAATGTATAGCTTTCTCTACGAGCCTACAAGCTTAACTCTGATTACCTTCCTCAGATCATAGCCTAGGCATAGTTATGGTTTCGAGGCAAGGAGAGACATCTAGGGTTGTGGAACTTCCTTCAAAGCCAGTAGTCAGCTTTTGAGTACCTGTAGGGCTCCTGCCACAAGAATGGCTAAGTTGCTCATTGGTCATGGGGTTTGAGCTAGCTTTCAGTTGAAAAGGCAAAGAAAGTAATTTACATAAAAGGAAGTAATCCAATCAATCCTTTGTATGATGGGTGAGACTGGCCAAGTAGCTTTTTGTTGAAATGTCCGTCTCTCCCACAACACCTCATTACTTTCAGCCACTCCAGTCTTTTCTCACTCCAAAATCTAGTCGGCGTATTACTAATTTTATTCTAAACCTAGATAGAAAAGAAAGGTTCCGAAGGTAGAGTTGAATCAGCTCATGTGATAAGATTCCCAGCAGTATAAGCCAATGTTGACGATCTTATATAATAATTTCGGGATTTGCCCGGGATGGGCTTCTTGAAAGCGGTTTAAGACCTTTTTAAAGAATCTGAACGTCATGACTGACTCTGTTCGTGGTGGAGTCTCAAAAAGCTTTAGCTCCCGCTTTTGAAACTGATAAAGCACGCTGTTTTGGGAGTGCGTGGGCAGATTTGGAAAAGAACCCAGAATCAAACTCCATAGTTAAAAAGTGTAGAGCAGAAAGTGCTCAAGAGAGCTTCAAAAGAGTTTTAGAAGGGGTTTTAGTCAGTCAATCGTAAGACTTGATCAGAAAGGTGGAGTACCAAAGAGTGAACAAAGGCGCGTTTAGCCCTGTCACTTAAGAAGTAGCATGCTGGTGGCCTTCTCCGAGACTGTTCAAGAACATGGATCTTTGGGTATACCTCCAAAATAGCTTTCTCTACGAGCCTACAAGCTTAGCTCTGATTACCTTCCTCGGTCTTGAGACGAGAATGGATGCTAAGCACTTATTGGATAGATTTACTGTTTGCTATAGCTGTATCAGTGGTTACAAGTTAACTAATTCAGTTTTATACCTCATCCAACCCTTTTCCTTAAGGCGTTGCCAATAGCCTTTGCTCAACTATCTGTCTGCTTGCTATCTAAGCTATTTCCTCTTACAACCGATCACATAATGAAAGGCAAAGAATACATCTCTACTCGCTGTAGGGACTACTTTGAAAGCAAGAAAACTTTTTTAGTAGAAGGCAACGAAGTTGATTACACTAAAGATATACCTGCAATTTTCGTTCCATAAGCTGTCGCTTAAGCGACTCCGTTCCTCGCTATCAAATTGGAAAATCTCATAACCCCATTCCTAGTTGATTGAGATACTAATTTCCATTCTTTCTTTAACGAGTCCCAGGTATTGGCTCTTACTCTTTGGAATACTTTCCTTAGTAAAGTCTATTTCCGGAAATCTCAATAAAGAACTACTAAACAAGGACTACTATTCACGATTCAACTTCGTACCTCAGTGCTTTTTTCCTATAGTCCCTTCGTGAGGCAAACATGCTTTTAACAACCAGGCCCTTCCCTTGGACCGCTAACTGGTACCTTTCTGGCTGGATATAAGGATGAGTCGAAAGCACCCACTATACCTCATTCTCTAAGATCAGCCGAATATAGTAGCTAGGGCAAACCTTCTTGGTCTGCTCAGTTCTTGAGTCCTTAAGTGAAGGTTGAAAGCCTTAGACTACGAAGTACAAGAGAGGATCGAGTTCTCTCTTATGGATAGTTGATCATGGTTGACTAATTCCCCATAGTCTTTCTCCACTCTCCGAAGGCCGGCTTCCAACGATAAGTGATAGATCGAACCACCCCTCCTCTTTTGCGCACACTTGCATTTAGACTGAAAGCACATCCTTACCATTGTTAATACGTCATCATTCTCAGTTCCAAAAACTCAGTCATGAAAGAAGCTTGGTCTATTGCTAATAAGCAAGTCCTGCCTTTGCTTTCTTTTAGTTATATATATAGCGGGTGGTATGAAGAAGAGCACCAATCAAAGACAATTAATCAATTCATTCCAGCCCGAAATTCAACCAGTGTTCGTCCAAGCAATAAACCAGGAACGAATGATTCTCAGTAAATCAATAAAGAAAAATAAGGACTTGGGAAAGCCTTATCTTACATCCAGACTGAGATCTTAGGCTTATGGTAGGGGCTCAATCAACGAGAGCGGAATTCCTCTCAATAGTCTGCTATTCAAAGTATAGTCTCCAATCTTTGGAAATTCGTGGGTTAAGCATAGGAAAACTACAAAAATAGGTTTTCTTTCATCTCTTCTTGAAGTCGGTACCTTCGACACCTAACGTCGATGACCCTAGGACAACCCTAGTGTCAACAGGAAGACTAAAGGCCAATGCATCTCCTTCGGCCAACTCTGTAAGCCAAGTCAGCAGCTAGTCAAGCTAGTCAGTTTCAGGAAGCTAAACAAGCTCAGCACAAGGAGGCTTGCTTGGTCTTTGCAGCTACTCATGAGTAATATCTTTAGTAAGAAAGGTCTATTCTATCTTCTTTCTCGCCTTTGATGGCTTTTTAGTTTTCTGGGAAGTTAAGGCGACCAGAGGGGGCAGATAGTCATGTAACCTAACTCTAGCTCGTCTAGTCTAGTTCAATTCTTTTGAAAGTGAACCTAAACTATAAATAGTTTTGAAAACGAAGCTTTTTCGAGTATCAGAAGCAAGTTTACGAGCTGGGAAGAAGGGCACTAAGACTAGTTAGGGAGTCTCCTTTGACTAAGTAAGTGATTTACATACTTGGAAATGAAATGCTTACTCTCCTATCCTAGCTCGTACCTCGTCCTAGCTTTCTAAAAAGCAGCTACTCCTATAGGGTGTATACTAGCTAAAAAGGGATGAGAATCACCTTCATTTTAGCATTGTCTCGGACATACGAGATCTTATACGGCTTATACCTGCCGTAATCATCGAGCACTCATACAGAGAGTATAATGCAGTGACAGATTGGCTTCCTTAGTATCAAAGATGGAATTATTGGTCTTAGCATTTCGAATTTTCCCCCTCCTGGGATTGGGATGTACTTACAGTTATTAGCTGAATGTTACTAGGACTCAGGTTAGTAGGCTTGTCTTTCTGGAGAATGCTAGTTTGTAATTTGTAAAAAGTTTCTCCTTTTGTACAAAAAAGATGAGATAAGGCGAACAAACAAGGGGGAAGTTTGAGCGCTAACAATGCTCCTTGGACGAAATCCTTATGAAAATTCTGGCTAAATCGGAGAGTCAAAGAGCTGTGGTCCTTAAAAGGTCTGGCCCCAATCATAGATCTAGGAAAGGACTTCTTTTTTGTCAAATTCACTCAGCCAGAGGACTAGCAATTCGTCTTAAGATAAGAGGGGGTACCTGGATCATAATCGGGCCAATACCTCAGCCTCGATGTCAGGGAACGACAATTGAACTCTTCATTTTATGATAGTTGGGATTCGGAAAAAAAAGGATTATGCCGAGTTGAAATGGAGTAAATGAAGAAAGGAGAATATTGGCCAAACCACTAAGTGGGATTGCTTTCATTCCAGGAAAAAAGCCGGGTGAGTACATTTGCTTAACACACGTCAACCGGAGGCGGAACGTCATTAGTGAAATGTTCCGGGACTGATAATACGACAGCTATGAGAAGAACGGAATTGAGAATGAGAAGGAATTTCGTTAGTAAAGAACAGTAATGTAGTAGAGAAAGCAGTCAAGTCAAATAATATAGAAAGAAGTAAATGAAGTCGCGCCTTAGTTCTTTGCACTAAGTAATTTCATACCTTATTGAATTGATAGGATCAAGCAAGAGGAAGGGACGAGGCACGAGGAGGTAGGTGGTCTGAAGACACCAACAGGATAGGATGATCCGCCGAAGAAAGATAGAGGAATGAGGGACACTCTCTATGAAATGAATTAATCCCGGGCTTTGTAACAAGAAAATAAGAAAATATAGGGTTGCTAAAACCTTACCTGTCGAGTCAGCAGCTAACGTCTAAGGTACAATACTGTCAGTCACCAGGAGCAGAAAGCATAAAAGCTTAGAGAGGTCCCTACTGGAAAAGGTTAAAAGAGCAGTCCTCATTAGTAAGCGGATGAATCCTTACCTTACAGTCGATCCTTGTTCAATTTTTGTATAAAGCAAAACCGCTCCGTGGGTTTGAATGAAAACTATCGCTTCGGGTCGACGAAGAATACAATATTAACATCTTGCCTGCTGGATGACTTCACTCTTGAAGCTTCTGTGCCGGGGAAGGAGGTGCATTTCCCTTGTCAGTTCATAGCCATTTCTCGTTAGAAGAAAGATTCCTCCGACCACTATACATGACTAGTGAATTTCGTTCATAAAGAACTGAGACAGTCCCGAATCAGGCTAAAAGGAATAATAGCTGTCTACTTGGACCTATAGGTTTATGGACTAGTTAATTATGCTCATAAAGAAGTAGCCTTTCCTTAAGCGTGCCTTCCCCTCAGGCAATGAATATGGATTCCCTTTCTTGTACGACAGGGTTTGTGTGAAATGAGCAGCTTAGCCATCCTTGTGGCAGGAGCCCTACAGGTACTGGAAAGCTGACTACTGGCAGTGAAATGTCATTCATATAAAGACGGCTGACATCAAAATAACGATTGGGGGTTTAGCTATAGCATACTTTTTTTTATTCTCCTTCTCCTATAGTAGAACCCTGCTCTGATTTGTTCTATTGATCAAAGCGTGACACCCGACTAAAGGATGATGTGATTTCTCGTTAGAAGAAAAAAAGAATGTCTGTCTGACTTTCAATCCAAACTTATTCAACAAAAGAGGTTGTTTTGTCACTCCATTGCCTTAAGGCTATTCCTTCACTTTCTCACTAAGAGGACCAGCTCCCCACCAGAGTCTGGCAACTCAGCATACTCCGTAACCTCACTTCCGGATAATTCATTGGAAGACTTGGATTACCGGCGGACAAAACGGGACTTATATTGAGCTACTCCAGACAGGAATAGCCTTGATAATACATATCGCTAGAGGTACAATTGCGCCCGCGAAAGGGCGGAGTCCTAGGGACCGAAAGTAACCCAAATAAGCAAGTAAGCAAGCGCTATATCTTGAAGTCCCAAAAAGTCTTTGAGTCTCGGGCAAAATGAAGGCTAATCCCGATTACTGTCTGAGAGAGATGCTGCGCATTTCTATTACAGAGAAGGGGAGTCCAGAATCAGGCAACTTTTTTTATACGAACCCGTGATACTGCCAATCTGTTCCCCAGGAGACCAGGCTCATCGGCCACATTAGGATGACACTCACCGTCCCATCCCTAGTTGTCGCTGTTGCCTTAGTAAAGGGATAAAGAAAATCCTGGTAAAGAAAACAAGCTACATGGGGACGGGCTTGAGAGGGCAGTCTGAAGGGTTTTTTAAGAGTTTTATTATTCTATATATTGTACTTTCGGAATAAGAGTCGATTAAAGCGGTAAAGCCCACCTTTAGTATGCATCGAAATGCTCCCTTCCTACTAGCTCTATAATCTCGAGGGTAATGGGCACTGCTTCCTAGTGAATTCGATAAAGAAGGCCTAGATCACACCCTGCTTACCCCTTTCCCTCAATTACTATGTTTTTCGAAATCTCACCTGGCAGATATAAGAAGTGTGTCATTCGCTAATGCTCTACCACATGTCCTAATCTCTCAGATTGAAAGGGAAATCAGATGGCGTGCCTTTCTTTAAAAGAAAGAGGAAAGGTTGGCAGTTCAGGCCATTCCTGCTTTTTCCTTAATTCGATCTAGAGAAAGATAATACGATTTGCAAGGAAGTGGCTTTATTTCGCTCCTTCATTCATTATTCCTAGTCTCGTCCCTGTAACGAAAGCCTTGAGAGGTTGAGCATGACTTTCCATCTGGGCGTACAAGAGGTGGTGGAGATCCGGGCGCATAGCCAACCTGCAACATGGATTCCGAGAGAAGTAGAGGCATGGGCACTGGTAGTTGCATCAGTAGCAACTGTATCATAATCCAACTATTTCAATGGATATATAGCCATAGTCAGCCACACTCTTGCACAACTCAGTCTCAGGCACAGCAATAATATTAAGGTGAAGGACTTGATATAGATAGGGGGAATCAACGAAAGTTTCTAAATTCTTTTTACACACTCTAATTGGATACTCCCGGATAACGGAGAACATATCCTCAATTTACTTAGGACGTTTTTACGGACATTCATACTTGACTTTCTTTTATAGTCTTTCTTTTCAATTGTAAAGAATATTTCTATATCCATTTTTTATTAGTCATTACTTGAACCAGAAGCTCGGAGAAAGAAAGAAGACTTCCAGGTCACTGGATTAATTATAGGGATGTTAGTACGCTATTACCTCACTGCTGATTCAATAGCGGATTCTTCCCCGGCCACTGCTTCAACAACTGCTTTTTCCCGGCTCGGGAGGAATCCTTTTTTTTCTCAACTGGATTCTGTAGCTGCTACCTAACCCACTCGCTTAGTCTCTCTCTTATCGTCCATGTCTGACTGGTATAAGGTTTAGTTAGGAAGTAAGACTCTGGAAAGCGAAGGTACGATAGGATGAGGGTTATACATAGCTGGATCCAGAAGTGTGGCTCCTAAAAAAAAGCGTAATCTATATTTTTCACCAAAGTAAGCAAATAAAGACTAGATCGAAAGGCTAGAACGCGTACTCCTTTCCTACCCCGTAAGCTTACTTACCTGTAAGCGACTCCGTACCTGCCGTGACACGACCTAAGCTTCTGATTTGAAATACGATCCCGATCTCTCATGTGTGTAGGTAATGCAATTCGAAAGGTAATTGTCCGATTTCATCCATCGGATTGTTGGACCCTTGGGAGGAGTTTCCAATAGGTACAGGCTTAGAGGTAGCCGAACCACATGAGCCTAGACAACTAAAATTTCATTACCTGCGTGATCGATCTTGAGAGAAGAAGCAATGCTAATTCTATCCTTCGTCCAATACGCTTAGATCTAAGATTAGTACGAGCGGGAAGAGAGGAGAAGGTCTGGGAAAGACTTCTATTATTATTCTGTTTGGTTTATGTGGGCGCTGTGTCTAAAGTCAAGGTAATCGAATTGCATTGCCTCTGACGAGTAGTTCCTTTAGCCGAAATCTCAAAGGATTTCCTTCCAATGCTTAGTACTCGTCAGAGTACCGATGCTCAAAATTGCATTACGTTAGATTGACTTCGGTATTTCTATTTTTTTATACGGTCGTATTTATCCCAATGAAGTTAGCGGTTAGTGAATTGCATATGATTTCAAGAGAGAACCAACGACCGGAAAGGTTAGATTGCAGGACTTCGGTGAGTCTTCCAAATATAGGTGAACAGGTGCTGCCGAAATCTGGCTCTTACCTTTGGCATCTGCTCTTTCTCCATTTTCGAGTTTGAGTTCGAAGGGAGGGCACATCACACAGCTCTATTGCCGCAATTAGTAGCTTTCAATCGGTTAACGTAGTTCGTTTATTTTATTCTTCCTTCGCGGAATCAATCGCCAGCCTCTTCCGTAAAGATTTCCGGATTATAGAAAAGAGGTAGTATTCCAGAGAGACTACTTAATCCATGCAAATAGCTTTGTAGAAGACCCACGACCTCGGCTCACTTGCTCGTGGAAGTTCGTCTGTACTAACAGCCTCATTAACCCAATCCCAATACTATTGGTTGGTTTGCTCGTTGACTCGTAGTGGAAAACCTTCACTTTTCATTCATGGATCACCCAAAAGGGAAAAACAAGAACAATCAAGGAAATAACCTTTGATAGGTTTTCTTAGGCTTTCTTTAAGCGGAATTACAGGAATAGAAAATAGCATTCATGATATCGATTAAGGAAGGTCTGAGTTTCCCTACTCTGCTTGTTTTGATTTTTTTTGGTACAAAGGTGAAGGATGAAATGAAGTGTCAACTGATTGGAATAAAACAAGAAAAACTACACGGGAACTCTTCTGGCCTTAGCCAGACCACCAGCGTCATCATCGAGGAGCCCCATCACCGCCGGATGAGGCAACGACGTATGAGTTGGGGATGAGGATTAGCAATCTCTTTTGCTGGCTAGACCATGGATATGGATTCTTTCTGGCCACTACTATACTATGGGCCCTTTGGAAAGCCATCCTTCGTCCAGAGACCTAAACCATTAGTCTGATAAGTCGAATATGAATTGACATCCTCTTTCTTATAGGGCAGTGTGGGATAGAATAGCGGAGTCTTACTGATCCCTTTCAGGTAAAGAGAAAGAGCTAGCCATAGAATTGGATGCTGAGAAAAGCCTCATAGATGTGGGAAAGAAAGTGGGTGGTAAAAGACTGACTGAAGGCAGAAATAGCCAGCCCAGCCTTACTCTAGTCTAAAGGCCAGACTAAGCTAAAGGGGAATCCGATAAACAAGCGCAACACCGGTGTATAGGCTGAGGACTCTGCTAGAATTGCTTTTCCAAGCCCGATCCCAAACTCGTCTCTAACCAGTATTTTGAACATAAACAAGCTTTGACAGAACAGCTTGAAAGCTATTGAGACTTTATAGCATTGGTGAAAGAATCTCCGAGGAATCAGTCCATGAGCAAAGATTGGAGATAGGCCATGGAGTCCTTGTCACTAAAAGCGAAGTGAAAGAGGGATATGTATACCAGAAGGTAGGGCACTTTGAAAGCTCATTTCTTTTTCTTTATAGGAATAATGCTGCACCTTTGCTTGCACTACCAATCCTTTAAGCGAGCGCGGATCTCTTTCCTACCTTTCCCATATTCTCATCAATAAATGGAGGCGACGAAGTCGGATCAGACCAGTAAAGGCCCTTTGTTTTTCACTTAGCTGTAGAAAGCGACCCGGATTGGGACTTATTTACCTACGGGTTAGTCACTTTCTGTAATGTAATAGAATGCCTCTTGAGCAATTTCCTAATCTCAGAAGAGAAGGATCGACCATAGCATTCAAGGTGCCCCTATGGTCTTTCTTTTTGGCACTGAATACGTAGCATCAGTAATGGACTTCGATCTTCTCAGAAAAGTTGCACAGGCCCCTAGCCCTAGACCCTATTAATAAAAGCAAGAGTCTATGCCCTCATATGATGGAAAGAAAGACGGACGGATCCTCTAGTTCCAACTAAAACTGCCTAATTGAGTCAACTTTCTTTTCGTTGGTTGGTCAGATAGCCTATTCTTTTTTCCTTTTGGAGATTGGCACGAGAGGCCCTATTTGAGTCAAATTACCACAGCCTTGATAACAAGGAAAGGGATTCCGGACAAAAGCGGTCGATAGGTTTATTTCCCTTCTGCAGCTTACCGAACCCTTGGCTGACTGTATTCCTATTCATACTTGCCCGACTCTCCTTCTTTGTGAGCCTACTTCTCGGAAAAGGCGCCGATTTCAGTAGAGGCAACGACGAAGGAGTTGTGAGTAGCACAAGACGCAGATTTCACCTACTACGATTAACCGACTCTTTACCTTACCTGTGTACATCCGGATAGCCCTCATTCCTCTTTGCCGGCTAGCTTACCTACTCCTTTTAACCTACTGGCACCGGGTAAGGCGTGCTCTTCCCTCAGGGCGAGTGTTAACGAAGCCGCTTCCCCGCTTCGCGCCTCAGCCCCTTCTTTGACAGATCCGATCGGGTGCTCATAATCTGGAGTCAAAGGATTCGAACCTTTGCATGCCGATATCAAAAATCGGTGCCTTACCCACTTGGCTATACTCCATACGGCCTCTTTTGGACGGTAGAACGGGGAGAGGGAGAAGGGGGGTGAGAAGGTGCGAGGGACGCGACAGCGGGCTCGACCTTAGGTGCCGTTAAGGTGGAGTTTACAGGGATGTTAATTACTGGGTCGTAAGGTGACGTTAAGGTGTAGTTGTACGACTCTGGTTTAGAAGTATACGACGTTGATAGGTGCCGTAAGGATACTGAGTCGATTAGACTCAGGTGACGTCAGTATGCTGAGGTGATTAGACTCAGGAAATAATAAGGGGGCTGTAGTCGTACGACTGCAGGTCCGTTAGGTCTCGGCTGTTAATAGAGGGATGCTTGACTTTCTTAAAGGTTCTTCCATATCTGATAAAGACTAAAGGCGCGAAGCGGGCTTTGGACAGGTATTACTCTCAGATCGCTAGCCTAAAGTAAAGGAGTACTGGCCCAGTCTCTCAAGGCATGTGATCCTAAGGCAGGCGAAAGGGGCACTGAGCGTGGACCAAGAAAACTGAGCTTACTACCAAGCTTCGCTACCTCACTCTTACTATATTCCCTTAACCTTTTGGAAGTTTGCTTCCTAAGTAGAGCTTGAGAAGAGGTGCCAGCAGTTCGGTTGAAACTCGGAAAAGTCAATAAATGGAATCGAGCCTAAGGTATAAAAGAGCCTCTTTTATTTTATAGGTCTTGCTTTCTAGGTTCCAAGACGGAGAGCATAGTCAATCCTACCGGTGGTTGAGTGATAGGTCTCGGGTTCAGAATGAGGCTTTGTTGCGTCATGAAGGTTACGATAGTATTCAAGTTGGAAGAAAATATCTTATATAGAATAAATGTCCCTCATTTTCTTCTAAACCTTCTTTGCCAGGATCGATCATTCTCATTCGAACTCTCAGTTCAACAATAAATGGTTGTAGTACTCTAGTAGGGCACTGTTCTACTGCATCCCAGTCTTATACGAACCCAGCTCCATTCTCGCTGCCTACTGAGAAGGCATGAGGCACTACATTGGAACACCTTCTACCTGACGGATTAGTCTTTTCTTCTACACCTTCATCTAGAAACTCCTTCACCTAAGTCTTTAGGATCAGCTCTTCCTAGCTTGAGCACTAAGCGCTCTAATTACCTTCATTCATCTCAATCGTAGAGGATTAACATCTCTTACTATAGTGCTTATACATTATGGAATAGCGATACACTGTATTGATGTTACAATAGGTAAAATAGCAGTACAGTTACCATGCTTGATCCTTATTACTATAACTAGTACTAATCCAATGTGTTCTCTAATCAATGGTTGTAATACTAGCTACTTAATGGTCTGTATTCTCTGATACTTAGCAGTATACCCATAAAATATGGAGCTTTATGATCTATCTTTACAATACTAGTATAAACTTACTACATGCTTATATTACAACAAGTAATGGGAAAACAAGCGTACTTATAGTATAGTGATCAGATGAGCAGTGTGATAAACTAAGCTTAATTAGCATAATTATGGCATTCATAGTATTGTTCAAGCTATAATGGAGAGATTCAACCATGCAAAAAGATACCAGTAATGTTAAGAGCTATGTTAATCATAGACATTTATGTCACTGTGAATCCAAGGTTATAGCATATCTACCATATCCCCTCCCCTATTAATGATTGGTACCAGCTTAAGCTCTTGGAATACTGGTGGTATTCTCTATATGTAATCATATATGAGTAATCAAACCTATACTCTGGTTAGAAACTTAGTTTACATACAATAAATAGCAAGTACAGCTAATCTAAGTAGTAGGGTGTTCCGCTTACTACAAGAGTACAGTGAAATGAATAGGGATAATACGTAATGTGTAATGAGCTCTATTCCAGACAGCTTATGATCATAACATGCAGTAAGTACAGCTTACTCAGTTTATCCGTATTGACCGGGATAAGAAAGATGCATTTCCAACTTCGTTGCCTTTCTTTCAGTCAATTTCATTGCCTTTCCTAGTGAATGGGCTAAGAGTTGTAGTTGTACGACGAATGCTGTAGCTGATGGAATGCCTAATTAGTGCCATTGGACTGAGTCAAAGAACCAAGTAAGATCTGAAGGAGTGCTAACGATGTTGATTCATAAAGCAATAAAACCTATCCTATTCCAGATAATGTAAGGCGAGTTATTCAAATGGGTTCTATATCAGATGACGGTTTCAACGAGAAAGGTACGTACGGAAGATCAGATTCTTTTCTTACTCGAAAGAGTAAGAACTCTTTCACGTTAGCTATTCAGCAATCGTTCACGAAAGCTACAACTTCGTCGCCTTCTGTCACAACAGTCCAGTCGTCCCTCTTGACCGGGGAGATAGAAAGCATTTGACACCCACAGACAGTGGCCTTACTTGATGATTTCCCGATTGACTGTTCCAGTCTTAGCACTCACTCTCGTAAAACTCACTTAATATAGTATAGTTGAATCTCAAGTTCATTCATCAATAGGAACTTTTTTCGCCAATAAGTCAATTTCGTAATAGAATAGATAGGAATTCATCAATCAGAATATTTCATTTGTCTGGATAACAAGTGTAACACATGCGGAGTGGAGGTAATGGAATGAATTCATTGTTGGTAGGTAGGACTATACTTAGCTTTACCTGAGATGCTCTATCAACTCTTTTTTTTTACTGAAAAATGAAGCTTAGATCTTACCTTTTTCGTTAAGCAGTAAATCATCAAAAACATTAGCTAGGGACGAGCTTGACTTTCTCCTGAGGTTGGCGACTTGCAATAGAATAATAGTAACGCAGAAGGGAATGACCTTGCTTCTTCCGTCTTTAGAATTCATTTAGCTTAGCTATCGAAGTCTTTCTTATTCCCATCCCTTACTTGGAAGCAGTGGTCTTGATAATAGCATAAGTAGGTACTATGGCCCCGCCTAGGGATCATTACTCTCTCTCGTAGTCTAAAACTTGCGATGCCCCCCATTTCAGAATTAGAAAGTCATCTTTACTGACTCTCATCTCTTCTTATACATTATTCTCCCCCTGAGGAGATGGCTGAGATAAAATATAAGACTCAGACTCACGAAAGGTAACACCCATAGTAACAGACACTTTTCGGGATGGAGGATGATAACACTTGTATCCTTTTTGAGTAGGAGAATACCCAATAAAGACACACTTTATAGCCCTAGGATCATGTTTTCCCCTAGTTGGTAGTCAAAACACACACAAATTAAGGGAAAGTGAAGAAGATGGACTCTTTCTAGGGAAGAGAGAAAGAGGGGGCTGAAAGTTCAGAATACTAGAAGGAAGATAGCCATACTCATTCTTAGTAGGATTGCCTGCCTCACAGCTGACCAATAAAGAATATAAAGAATTGCTCTTGCATCTTTCGTGAGTTCCGTTCTTTGCTCTCATGCAGTCAAGATATCGGCTTCTATCAGGCAACTTAGAAGGAGTTGCGAAAGAAGTGAGTTTGAAGAAAAAGTATGAAAGGTAGCATGATCGGGTAGGACGATCAACTGACCTCAATGATCAGACTGAAGTTCTAAAGTCACTGAGTTGTAAAACAAAAACTCTTAAGGGACTGATTGAAATGCTTTCCTCTGAGGTCTCAACTTAGCATCCCCCACTTGACAAAGGAGTGCTGCAAAGCTCCTTAAGGTTAAGTTAGCCCTTTATTTAGAATAGTAGCTTTCTACCCCGGATGGTCAGGATCTGTATCCTGAGCTAGCTGCGGATCACCTCGTGGGTTGACCCCGGTAAGAGCACCTGTTGCTAGAGCCCTTCAAGCCATAGCCCTTGGATCTGTTGTGGTCAAGGTAATTAGATCTGTAGCGGGATCTTCCCCTCCCTTCAAGAAATGGGAAAGAGGTTGTAAAGCTCATTCCCGGTCTTGAAACTTGTTCATTGAATCGATTTCCTTGTCAATTTCTAAGCATGAGAGAAAGGAACCTAACTGCGTTACCTCCCCTTTCGGGTGGGGAATGTCGGTAGATAGAATGAATGCCAGATAGGGCGCCTAAAATCTTCTAAATGAGCAATCAATCACACGCAGAAGGATTGTGAAAGGCCAGACGAGATGGAGTGGAGGGATGCTCAAGTCTAGGGATGGGAAGGAAGCATATAAAAGATTATTGGTGTGAAGGAGAATTGGGTGTTTTTGATCTAGAGAACTACATATTTAGCTTGATGCTTTCAGTAGCTATGTAGGCAACCCCTGAGGGTCCAGCTAACGGTGTCTTTAGAAAGTGATTTCTTCTTTTTATTTAGTCTTGTTATCGTGGTCTTCATTGTGTTGATTTCTTTTTGATTGTGGAATATTAGCGACTTGTAATTCATTGAAAGTATTCGCACAAGCTCTTTAGCCTATATGAAATCCGGTTGGATAGTGTGACCGTTAGAATGAAACCGGCGTGGCACAGTCTAGTATTTAGATCTCCGAAGTAACTTGCATGGAGAGGATATTCTTGACTTAGGAGGGTTATTTTGATTATTTTCTTACATTTGTCTATACACTAAAGCAGGGGCCAGATGTGTTAATAAGAAATTCCTTTTTTGTTAGCAATTTAGAAGAGAAGGCGACGAAGTTGGAGTCTTTCCAGTCCAAATTAGCTCTTTACTTTATCTCAGTTTATCTATTTTTTAGAATTTGCTTACGTGGATTACCATTTAGTGAATCCCCTTTCATATTGAGTCAAGCCTTTATTTATGGAAAGCATTGGGTAGTCAATCGGGAAAAAGGACTATTATCGTAGATGATGGAATTTTATATGCTGATTCTATTCTTACTTGAGCCAGCAAAGTATCCACCATTAGGTAGGACAGTCATTCGGGAATATCGAGTACTTTCCGATCAAGTTACGAGGGAATTTATATATATAAGCCACTTCCGGTAAAAGGTAAATGTATACCACTATTCTATTCCCGAGGTTTGAAAGACTAGCTCTGATTATAAGATCTCAGAAAGGTGAGAGCAAAGAGTAATTTAGCGCTTTGAGTTATGGAGGTTCAGTCATTTTTCCTATATTATCGTAGATAGAGAGCCGAATAAGCCTTTCATGCCCGGAATCCTATGAGTGAAGTTGCGAGCTAAGTCCGGATTCGTGTGCCCGAGCGTAAAGAGGATAGCGAAGAGATTGACAAACAACAAGTATTGAAGAAAGACGAGCTCACCCCTACTAATACTAACTTCGGGACTCTTACTTTACTAATTACTAATCGGATCTTTTCTCCTGCTGGACTGAACCTATTGGTCCCAGATAAGTCCCAAGCAAGACAAGATCGGACCTAGGGGCTTTTGTCGTAGATAGCGAAAGGCCTAGCCAAGAATAAGCTTTTCGGTCGAGGGCTTTTCCCGCCCGCCCTAGTTCTGTAGTCAGGAGAAGAGTAACCCGGTCCGAATGGTAGGGAGAGGGGAAGTAGCACAATTGAAGGAGATCTTGGTCCGATCACGAAGACAGATTCAGACAGCCGCTTGAAAAGAGGAAGGAATGCAATGACTTAACTAAGAAATCGTAACTAGTTCGTGTTAAGACTGGAACCTTGGCTTTATAATACCGGTTTCACAACTATACAACGACTGAGTTTGATAACTCTGAATCTCCTTAGCATGCCGGGACCGGGATTCGAGAGGTTTCAATCCCAGTTAAAGAAGAGCCATTCCTTGAGTCACTCTGGGATTTCACACCCAATCTTCCAACTTCAAGTAGGCTACTGGACAGACAATCCAAAGAGAATTACATTCCTCTTCTACTAATCGAAAGAAGACCAAAAGAAAACAACAAGCTCAGGAGTGAGTGCGCTAAAGCAGATAAAGCAGATAATGAACTCTTTGTCCTATGTTGATATTTAATGACTTAGAAACTGAAAAGGTTAACCAATCGCTCGGCGAAAATCGATCCGGATTGCGTTGATCTACTTCGGAACCGTATTGAGAAATTAGGATATTATGTCGCATTCCTGCTTTTTTTGTTCATTCTTTGACAGCTCCCCTCTCTTTTTAGCGGTTGTGGGCTTACTGGGCCCTTTAGAAGGAACCTTCCCTTATTGGATCAGCCGACCACTTCAAGGAGAGAGGTACAACCCAAGCATGCCGGTGGAAGAAAAGAGAATACTTTACCTTAGCAATTCAGTCTCAGAGAGAGGTCATATCGAAGCCTTAGTCTATCCGTTATATTGCATTCCCCAGTAGAAGTAATCGTGCCAGCCGAGGGAATCTAGAGTACCTGCTCCTATTTATATTATTACCTTACGCAATCAGCTTGAAAGCCAGTCGAAGTCTGAAAGCAAAGAAAGCAAGGGAAGATCCCCGGAAAAACCTATAGAACGGCACTACTGGCTTTCTCATTTCTATTAACTCGGGGAGACTATTGAATAAGCGCTTTCACTCCAGGAGCAGAGCATAAAGCCCGAACTCCTCCCCCTAGGGATAGTTCTTTTTACCTATACTTCCTACATTAGGGAGATCAAGAAAGTTATTTGATCTGAGACCCTCCTTTTCTTTTCCTTCCTTACGATCTATCACGCTTTATTACTCTTTCTCTATCCCCGGGGACTCACTTGCTTACTGCTTGGCTGACTATCACCTTATTCCGTGTTAGAGCGTGGTCGGGTTTATCAACTTCTTCACCTGAGACACCTGAGATTAGCTTACTCTATCAGAGCAGGTGGGATTACTATTGATTTTCCCCCTGGTTCTAGAGTGAGCAGGGTTATAGAGTAATTCCGAGCTAGAGGATAATGACTTGCTGGCTTCTAGGATAAAGCACACAAGAAAGGGCGCGGGAAAGGGACAGGTAGTTCAACCTAGGGTCCGTAAGGAGGCTTGTTAAAGTAAACTAAGGATCGTGTTTTAAGATCCCTTGCTCGTTAGGTAAAGTTCTTCTCCCTCCCTCTAATGGCCATAGATAGGAATGCGGGATAGTCTTTTTTGGTAATAGCGGTTTGGAGAAAGAGATTGTGGTTAGTCCTTCGTGTGAATGAGCTCTAAGGGCTTCTTTCAGAGAGGCAGTTATCCTTGCTAATGCATTACTTTCAAGCTTGTTAACACTGCCCGTACTATCAATCAGTCAATAGGGTTGTAATCCCTAGTCTTTCAGCTAGTCACCATAAGGATCATAGCTGCTCTTCTCTCACTAGTAAGCGATTGGTCTCCCTATTGATGACGTGAGACCTTGGAGAGCCGCCATCACAATCGTAGCTTTCATGAGCCTCGCTTCAGCCAAAATCAATCGTGAAAGGTACTATTATATGTTCTTTTCTTCTTCTTTGATTTCGTATTCTGTGTCCCTATTCCTAGTTTGATTTCCATTTCATAAGAATTGAAGCTTTAATACGAATAAAGATTCTGGGATTCAAAGATGCACAGTCTTTCGTAGTGCCTTTATCACCAATCGATTTCATCCTCAAATAATCACTTTCGAAGATTCAAAGATTTCCTTCTGAGTTCTTCTTGTTAAGCAAGGCGCATTCTCCCTAATTTCATTTCTTATAAGAATCATTAGAAAAGTTCTCTTCATAATATCTTAGTTAATATCTTCATTTATCCTAGAATTAGTAATCTGTAATAGAAATCTCAGCTAGCATTATTTTTGCTTTGAATTCTTCCGTTAGTCCGTTAGTGCAGCGTCTCGTGAAGAAAGATTTCTAACCCAGCTCATTCTTCGCTTCCTCATGAAAACCTTCTCCTTTGCATTCCCCTTCCTTGCTAGGACAATATATATGATGCAATTGACAGATGGGGTAAGCGTCAAGGAGTTTTTGAATAGGGAGGCGATCTTTCTTTTATTCAAAGAAGAAGTAGCCTAGAGGGAAATGAAAGAAAGGGTTTGCTCGATTGGCTCAATAAAGAGAAATTTAGAGTCATATCCCCCTAAGGAGAGTCTTTAGATCCTGGACTCAGGGTGACTACTCCTTGGACCTAAGACAGCTAATTCATACTCGTCTGTGTACATGCTTAGGATTGTTACGTCCTTGGTTGAACGGAAGGGGCCTACTTCAGCAGCGCCAGAATCAGGGAAAGGCTCGACCGAGCATTGTATAATAGTCAAAGGAGGTTGAGGTTAGCATCAGCCTTTCTTATTCTTAGTCACCTTTCAGTCCTTATTCCGAACCCAACTTCTGCTGTCGTTGCCCGCGCCTTACTATCTGGGCTAGAGCTATACTTTTTTAGTGGCACTATCCCGCTGCGCCCCTTCGCTCTGCAATCTGAATAATATTACTAAAGCTTGCAGTGCTGGGACGTACTAGCTTCCTTCTTGCTTGAGTTAGTGTAGCATCGGAGTAAGAGTCAGTGCTGGGCCGAATGAGATTCGTACCGGTTGGTTTTGATATTGATTACCTATCCGCTCAAGGAAACTGTCTTTCGCACACAAGTAATCGACTGGACTATAAGATAAGGGGAGAGCTTCTTTTCACACCCCGGTCCCTTCTACGGAGACAACTTCACCGTAGAAAGGTGCAGATCTCGTTCGTGCTAGGTTGGAGGATCATTCTGGTGTGAGAATTTCATGTGGGAGAGAGACAGACAGGGTCTAGCCCTTGATTCACCAACTTAGGGAGAGGTTCAGGTAAAGGCAATACGACCAAGCATTACTATGTAAATTACGAAGATACGGAAGGACCAGTGACAGTCAACCCCAACCCAACTTCGTTGCCTTCTTTCCATCTTTGTTTGGATGGATGGCCCGGGCGGCCCACTTGAGTGAGTTTCTAAACTAAGATCCGAAGTCTTAGTGTGACCTTTCCAACCAAGTTAGCCTGTTAGACAATAGGATGAATAATTGGGGGGTATAACTGCTATTGAATAAGATTTGAGAATTGGGGTAAATCCTTGAGCAGGTAAAGGGAAGTATTCTCTTTGTTGGTAATATTGGGCCAAGCCAAGAATGCCGAGACCTTGAGCTAACTAAGATCTGTAATCGGCTCTTCGCTCATTAGACGGGGGCTATCAATACCAAAGAGGGCTAACTCTTTCTCCATTACACTGGGCAGGGAATTTGACTACTCTCGATATCATTGAGATGAGCACTGGAATATCAACTGCGCAGAATAGAATCTCGAGACTTTCTTGATTTCCGACTCCCATCCAGCAGATAAATTGCATGGGTCAACCTACTTTCTACTGTAATGGGCTAACCTTTCCCAGTTTCGTTTCCAGACTATAGACCAACGATAGAAGCATTTTGCTTAAAAGGGGGAGGGACGAGCGAGTTTCGATATAGGGAATGCCAGTGAGCAAAATCATGCCAAAAAAAGATCCAAGATCCAACCAATGATTAGTAGAAGTAAATCGTTCCTATTGGATCGTGCGTGACAGCTGGTATAAACTTCCTTTCTGGTTTAGGCTAAGGTTCCAACTTTTTAGTTTGTGCATCTCTCCCATGCTTTCTGTTGGTCAACCATCGTTCCTATATCTGTAAATAGGTCTGTTTTTTTCTATCTTTCTGAACTTTTGTAACTTTCTATGCGGAAGACTTTCGGGGGGGCACCCCAACTTCGATAGGCGAGGGGATGAGTGTAAGGATGACGAGGTGTGAAGCGATCTCGTACTAAACATCATGGCTATTTGGACAGGCTGAGGAAAGCATGCCCGTGGTATCACCATATAGAACCATTAGAACCTTCCAAAACCAAATGGAAATTGGCGTTGTCGAACCATCGGCATTGAAATCGAAATATTGATTGTCAACCCACATTTCTAATCACGCTGAATCAGGTATGAGCCCATTTCCTTAGGGATTCTAGCTATTTCTGTTCCTCAGACTAAGGGAAAGGGAAGAAAGGCTACTCCAAGGAGTGCGGTTGAAGCTACGAGAATGAGGGTCTTTAGCTCAGGCTCTAAGACTTTAGAGCGAGGGGGAAAGACCAGTTAACGGACACAAAGCAATGAACATCAAAACCGACTGCTTTGCCTCATTCAATTCACAAGTTCACATTTTCCCGGCAAAAATCGTTGTCAGCCAATTTGCGCTTAGAATCGACAGAGAAGCCCCAATTTTCTAAGGTCGAGACTTTCACCCACATTCTCAATGGCCTACTTTGTCATTCACGAGCGTAAAAAGGCGGAAATGCACCAAAGATCTTCATTCACATGAGGTAGCCCACTTTTGATCTTCTCGGAGACTCGAGAGACCTCTGGCACTTGCTCTGGAGCTATAGGTTAACGCTTGATCTCCTTTCAAGCTATCAGTCTCACCACTATTATCACTATAAGGCCTCGTAATGAAGGAGATTTCATCCATACTTTACTTGATACTCATCCCAATCCAAGAATTCATGTGATGACCTATGTGAATAAATGATCGTAACAGAAGGTCAACAAAGACCGGATTTGGTGAACAGGATGATTGACTTCTTTCATCTTTCATGTTTTCCTCTTCGAAATATCTTATATAGAATCAATCTTTTCTTTTCTATTGCGATGGAGAAAGCGATGGGACCAATGAGCCCTATGTAAATCCACCTTATGGGGTATTAGAGCCGGCAAACCTTCATCGCCTAAAATCGTAATTTCATTCTAATGCATGGATGGAACAAGAACTGAATCAGTCTTTCGTCGAAGGTTCAGAATCTGGGTATCCCATATCACCTAATCCTAGAGAAGAGGAAGGTTTGAGTTTCACACATGACAAGACAATGCAATTCCCGAGCAACTATAGTCAGGGTATTTTATCCTCCCGATAGCCACAATCCTTTTTCAAGCTGCAGAAGCTAGTTCAGTAAGTGAAATGAGTGTTTTTTTTCTTCTTTTCGTAAGTTTGTGCTATCACATCTGTAGCCAACCAAGTCCTTTTGTAAACCTACTCTTAGTGAAAGCGACATTACGGAAATAGTCCTCACCCGACTTTGATAGACAAGAAAGAAAATGAGGCTAGATTCTTTGACGGAAGAACTACTTTCTAGAATCAAGATTATCACGACTCATAGCAGGTGGCTGACCATTCAAACCCAATTGGTGTCGAACAGACTCCGGCAAAATATTCAAACTATCAACTATTGTTGAACTGGAGGCGTGGGTCTGTAATTCCATTCACAATGTCCGGTGGTCGTGCTGTTCGTTGGTCGGTGTTTCCCGTAGCCATAGCCGTCGTTGGCGGATGACGTCGGCTCTGGGAATTGTTCATAATAGTCAATGAAGGAAAATCCGCAGAATCAAATCAATTCTTTTGAGCTTGGAATCGATGTCCCACCGTAAGTCGACCACCACGTCCTCCACGTGAAGCCCTAGCACCATGCATTGCATGGCTCCTCACCCTTGAAACTTCTCCCATCCCCTGGGCCTGATTTGATGTATTTACATTATCTTGGGCATTGACTTGTTGGACTTGGACATTGGGCCGGCCCATGTGTTTGGGTTGTCTTGTATGGGCTCGAGGGCTATCATGGGCCTTCGGAGGTGATGAGCTCTCCGGCCTACCTTCAGCAACTATCTCCCCATCCTCCAGTTCAACAATAGTGTTTTCTTCCTCTGCCAACACAGCAAATCGAGAACCTCTCCTAGAATCTTGGAATTGAGTATCCGTGACCACCTTAGACTTATCTTGATTGGAGCGGCGCCGTGAATATCGGGATTGCGCAACCATCCATGGGCCGTAATTCCCTGCGGTTTCGGTACCATGCACCTGCGGAGCATCGGCCATGGCTACCTCTGTTTGTTGGGGCATAATCGCTACTGTAAATCGCTCGCCGTCTACCTCTTCCGGCTGATGGTTATCGGGTTTAGCAGGACAATGCCCATCCTTATGCACTGCTCTAGGATTAAGGGCCCCATGTTCTGGATTGGTGACTTCAACCAAATCCTTCACCCAGAAGACAAATCCTCTCGAGTGGGTTTTGATGGAAAGGGGGTTTCTTATTTCCAGAGGGTTATTGATGATTGAAATCCAATCTCAGGGTCAACAGTTTACATGGACAAATAATCGAATAGGCAGTGGTAGTGTGTTTGAGAAGCTTGATAGAGCCTTTGCAAACTTGGAGGGTAGGTTACATTTTGAGAATGCAACTGTCTTTGTGGACCCAATTGTCAGGTCTGATCACAGCCCCCTCCTTCTTGATCTTTTCCCATTCCACATTCAAGCAAAAGGAGGTGAAGGATGAAGATGAGTCTCAAGGTTTGTATATCTTAGCTGATAGGCTAAGGGGGTTGGTGCGAGTTCTCCATGATCTGAGTTTCTAGATTAAGCTCAAACTCTGGCTGCTAACGTATGCTTGGTTTTACGACTAAGGGTTAGGAGTATACTTAGTTGATAAATTCTGGTTTAGAAGTATGCTGAGTTGCTAGACTGAATTTCTTAGATAGAGAGGGACATTCTGTTACTGTAGTTGCTAGGTTAGTAAGGATACTGAGTCGATTAGACGAAATAAAGGGGCTGTAGTCGATAGACTGCAGGTATGAAGGTCGATTAGACGAAATAAAGGGGCTTAGTCGTTACAGGAGAAAATCCCTCTCTTTTTTCGTAGTTGATTAGTTCATATAGGGTCTCTCTTGACTAACCATAGAAAAGAGAACTTCCATTTCGAAGGTCCAGGCCACACATCCATCTATAGCTGCTATCTTTCACATTACACATAGGCATGATAGCTTGATAGGCGGCTGATCGAATATAAAATACGCCATTTTACGTGAGGCCCCAAATCAGCCTATCTTCAACTCAACTGAATTGAGGTAAGGGTAGGCCACTATCGGATAGATAGAGCAAGGAAGTGGAAGAAAGGTCAACCAAGTGAGAAATTCATACTTTCTCTCAAAGAACTTGAAATAGAACATGAGCTCGATTTAAGAAAATAGTCAAAATAAAGGCGTTTGCTATCCAAAAGCATTCTTTGATTAGTTCATGAGTCAAGTCTCCGAGATTAGTAAAGAATACGAAACTCTCCTATATCTACCTTATCTATTTACTTTTTATCTTTCACCTATATGGAAAACCAACCTTTCCACTTTCCCAAAGGGAGCAACTTAAAAAAGAATTAGTTGACGTTTTCTCGGGAAAAAGCGTTACTTTCCACTTTCGTTCGGTTATCACCCAACTCATTCTTCGTAGCCTCAACCTTCTAATGTAGACTCTCGTTACTCACCCTTTCCCGACTATGATATAGAGCTGTGTCACTGAACAAGCTCATGCCATCTTAAAGTAAGGGAGAACAAGACTTTTTTGTCTGTCCTTGGCTGGAGATAGGATGAATAAAAGAAGTAATGATCTAAGCCAAAGTCATACTCCTCTGTCTCACTAGCAATTGAATCATCAAGTTATGAAAGGAAATCGCTACTAAGCGCTTTCTTTCTTTCAGAAGGCCAATCCTGCTTACTTATGACTGAAAAGGTTCATAGCAGGCAAGGACCATCGTTAACACTCATCCCGAAATCAGATAAGCTAGTTCAGTCAGCTAGTTCAGTATGGTAAGGTTTATCATAAGACTCTTGTTGTTTCCGTTAATCAGTCAATCTTGGCTTATTTGTTCCAATCTTCAGGTTATCCATTTGATTCTAAACCTCTTTCTAGGGTTAGTATTCCTTCTGCCATAAGTAAGAGTAAACCATATACAATACAGGACGACGGGTATAGGTTTTCGGCTTGGCATGGGACCTTTTCTCCGGAGACAATTGAGGGCAATCACTAACGTCAAAAAGTTCGCAAAGCCAGCCTACTGGTGAGATGGTTTGGAAAGATTAACGTGCTTCCATCTTTCTAACAGTAATCAATTTATGACCTTCGCCTTGCCTTCTATCGCTAACCCCTGCTTCCTTATTCAATAGCAAGAATGAAAGCAATAATTCCTATCGCTTCAACCTTATTACAGTCGAGTCAGTATTCGTACCAAAGCAATGAAAGATTTCGCCATATGCTTAACACAAGCATGTCGAACGAAGAACCTTTCTTTATTTCTTCGCTCCAGTCTCAGTACCAGTAGCAGGCAAAGTAAAGAGGTAAGCTTAGTAGCACACTAGGTAAACTACCAGTTTCTTTCGAGAAGACAGTTACCGTACCAATCAAAAAGGAGGTAAACTCAAATCAAATCTTTGTCCATCCAATTGAGAATCTTCCTCCCATAGTATCAACATATCGAAAAGATCCTATAGCTCATACCTAGATTCACAACCCAAACAAATCAAGACTACAACTGTCATAAGGTTGACACACTAGATGATCTTGACAGGTCATGAATCTGGTAGGCGCACAAAGACCTTCCACACGACTTCTCTGATTTTTATTCTAACCTCATTTGTGTCAAATGAATGTATGCACACACACTTCCAGTTCTTGGCAGGCTTTAGGCCGCATGAGGTCTTTTCGAGCCTTGTCTTGGGTAATTCCTTCAAAGCACCTTCGACTTTGCAAGCCCTTCTAGGAGTAGAGCGAGTTTGGAACCCTACCATCTATTCTATATGCATCTCAATTCATTCAATCCCGTACCCTATTGTTATCCTAGTCCTGTAAGGTTGAGGATTGAACTGACTGAACAGGCTTCACCCCTTACTCCAGTCCCACCTTCCTCATTCATTTCCCTAACTGACTGAGATGCGATGACAGACAGGATGAATTCTTCGTGAGTTCGTAGGTGACTAAGCCTTTTCTTTCCTTCTTCCTATCAGCTCAGCTTCCCCATACCCACTTCCAGGTTGAAAGGTAGAATAGAAGCGGGCTCAAGACGAAGGTGACGAATAAAATGAGTTGCTAGATGAGGGGGACGTTTAGTCCGGCTTTGTTGCCAGATGAAGGTTACGTTAGTATCTGAGTTGTGAGATTCTGCGGACGAAGTATGCTTAGTTGTTAGACTAAGGTTACGTAAGTATGTTGAGTCGTGAGACACTGGGGAAGGGGCGAAGCGATTGAATAGCTAGCCTTCAGGGAAATGATCACTCAAAGATAGCGCTTCCGTCGTTGCTTCTTTTGGATTTTCTTTGCCCTACAAATCCTTCTTCGATCCAATGACTTTACCCATACATGCTAAACCAACCGGGGAGAGCGAATAGCTAATTGTTTTCTTTCTTGATTCATCACTTCGTGCCGACCTCTTGCCAATAAGCTTTCCGGCTTCATATCTGTCACATAATCTTAGGAAGGGGGTCGTAGACTCTATCTACGAAATTATTCCTGTGAGAATTATCCTCACTTAAGCCTGCCTTACTAAAAGCTTTCTAAGCTAGAGAGAAAGTTTGATCGAGAGGAAAAGGTTGTTTATAAGAGCTCCTTTTTATTCAATTACATAAGTGGAAGTCCATTCTCATCATGATCTAGAAACTGACGGACGTGAATGCACTCGAAAAGCCCATTCCTTTTAGTCATACCTCGGGGGGTGATCGCATTACGATTAGGATTGATTCGCTGCTGTTGGCTTACTTGGTTCGAAAGGAAAGGTCCAACCAATTCATGTGAACATTTAGTCCTCTTTTCCATTAGGGGAATCGATGAGAGATGGGAACAAAGCCCACTATTCCGGTTCCAGTCGAAGAAGGACCGGGCCCATTATTGACCCAGTGCCCAGGGTATAGTTAGTTGTAGAGACATTACCTATCCTTTCCCACCACCGGAAGCTAACCGAGTTGACTAAGAATCAGTCAGTGATAGACAGCTTGGCTAGCTATCCTCTCAAAAAGGTCATTCAATCTCAGTAGTGGAAGGTTGATCCAGTCCCATATGCTAGGAGTATAAAGTCAGCAGTATCCGGGAGAAGATAGAGATCATTGAGTGAGAGTTGCGTCGATATTAGTTCACCAAGCCGATAATTTCTCTTAGACGTGATTAGATCAGGAAAACAGAACGATGGTACGACCAGAGGCTGAGTCTAAGTAGGGCTGAGGTAAGGAGATAGAGATTGTAATCCTTCTTTTCAATTTGCTAATCTCTCAGATATAGAATCAATCACTGATGAGAAGGCATGCTCCGACGCTAGCCAGCACGCTCTTGTACAGTATCCATAGGTGGGGATTGAGGTGGTAGGGTCAGGTAGCTAAAGGAAAAGAGCCTTGCATAGGATCTTTCAACACTGAACTGGAGATCCTTGAAGAAGAAAGGCATGAAGCAGTTGTAACTTTTTTATTTACTGAACCTACATAACGCAAAAGCACTCCTTTTTAGTAGGGAAGGCGTATTCAATAGATCTACTCCACTCGTAATGGCTATCCGAGCTAGCGGATTCACAGGAAAACGGCTGACTAAGAGGGCTTGCTTATAGCTTACCGCGAAGAAAGGGCTTCAGAGCCAATAGCTAGTTAGTGGATAGACCGAGCTCGGAGTCAGACATTCTGTAACCACACTGTATGCCCAACATCTATCTAGCAAAACCCTTTTCCACCATCTATGTATTCATTCCCTAAAACCAAAGGAAGACTTTACTTGGGATTCGAACCAAAGGATCCCAACAACCAGACTCAAAGTCAAACATCTAATGCACCTTTTCTTCTTGCTTTGCCATTTATTTCATTCCTTTCCTCACTTTGATTTTTAATGGACAGATAAGAAGCTATTAAGGCAAGGAATTATTGCACAGATTACCCGCTACGCTCCTTGCTTTATGCCTTACAGGAGTACTTGGATAAGGCATTCTGAGGAACTGCTTCTGGCTACTCAAGATATTTCATATAGTATGTGAAGTTCCGTTTGCTTGCTCTCCCTAAGCTCTTCGAATCAAGATGGCTATGGTTGAAATCTCGTATCCAATATATATAATAGGAATGGCTTGCTTTCTTTCTCATTCTCATTACGTTGCTAGTTTAGGCTTTCAACGTGCTTAACTGCAGTTATATCAGTACTTTCTTCTAGCAAAGACTAAAGAAGAAAAAATCCACCGAAGCGTGAACCGCTTTCTCAATTCAAATCAACAAAACAAGCTCTTAGTCAAAGCTTTCTTGCTTGACTTTCGAGCTTAGCCGGAAAGAGAGTTTTTGAATCAAGCCTGCGTGCCTCTTCGATCGCTAATACCTAAACTGCCTCTTTTCCTTGTTTCTTACTGTATCGGGTTCTAATCTAGCCTCTTCCTTTTTGTCCTTCTGACTGTAATAGAGATAGATATTCTTTTTGAAAGCAGACGGACGGCATCGATTCTCATTCAGTTGTGACTGCTCCTAAGACATACCCTTTCCACTAACCAAGGAATGAGTCATTTGAATTTACCGATTTGATTGAAGCGAAGACGAAACAACTTATTGATTTATGCCGGAATGCCTTGATTCGATAAGGAAAAAAAAATCTATAAGGACTCAAAAAAGTCGAAGAACTCTGAAACTTAAAGCTTTCACTTGAAAGTTTTAGCTTGGCTTTCGACTGCCTAAAAGGCCGGACTGAGTTCTTGAGCAACGGTTAGTTTTTTTTACTTAGTTGTATAAACTACTATACGATTGGCAGCCTATTTATTGATTTAAAGCTTACTTTAATAAGCAAGTTTTTAATCAGACTTGAAGACTTTCATTTCAAATCCTTAGCTCGCTTGCAGAAACGGCGGTGCCACGAGAAAGTCTTACAGCGGAATAGATTTATGAATCTATTTATATTCTATATAATTATAATATTGCCATTCGTGATCGAATACAACCTAGGAAGAGTTGTACGCCTACATAACCTCACTCCCTGACGGAGGGGAAGGTCTCAGATCTATGTAGTTCTAGACCCCTTAAGTGAAAGGACTTTCTGTATGTGGCACGGAAGTCCAACATTAAGTAGTCTGTGGCTAATAACCTTAGCGAAAGCACTAAGTAATAGAAAGAGACCTACTTCGCAAAGCCCAAACCGCTATAATAAGCAGCTCAACACCCTAAACAAACTTCATCGAGATTGAGATAAATTCTCTGCTCCGAAACGGATATTCTGCCAGGGCCAGACTGAGTATGATATGACCCCATCTAGGTAGCTATAGCTCTGATTTTTGTTTTTCGAACTTTCTTTCGTTACAACGTACTGTCTGTCGTTCTTGCTGTTTATGTTGACGACATTCTAAATCGGATATATCTGAGATAAAAACGAAATGAAATTGAAAGACTTGTTCTTTCTTTTTTGATTTCGAAAACCCGATTCACAAAACCGAAAAAGAAAAATTACCGAAACATCTTCATATCGATTTTTGTCTTCCAGCACCATATTTTGATCTGCCTCTTCTTCGATCCGGAATTCCTAGTAAATCCTTGACTCCTCGAATACAATGGAATTTCACACCTGGCAAATCTTTCACTCTACCTCCTCTTATTAAGACTATAGAATGTTCTTGCAAATTATGACCTTCACCTGGAATGTAAGCAAAGATCTCGTGTCGATTGCTCAACCGTACTTTGGCTATCTTACGTAGAGCTGAATTAGGTTTTTTCGGTGTTCTCGTTGAAACACGCGAGCGTACTCCTTGCTTCTGGGGACATTTCTCCAACGCTCGAGTACGGTCCGTGCGCTGTTTTTCTTCTCTACCATGACGAATCAATTGATTTAATGTAGGCATCGCTCTTTTATTTATTCCCCCTTTTTTTTTCCACTTGACTATCCTGATGCAGATACAAGGCACCTCTTTTCCATTCATATATAAATCCAATCGTTAAAATTAGTAAAAATACCATCATGGACAAAAATCGAAACGGATCAATCTTGTTGGGAGGTACTGCCCAAGGAAAGGAAAAGGTTACTTCCGGATCAGGAATAATAAAGAAAATTGAAACAAGATAAAATCGTATATCGAAACGACTTCTGGCATCACCGAAAGGATCGAAACCACATTCGTAGGCCGAGAATTTTTCTGGATAGGTCGAACTATTGGAAGAAAAGGGAAAAGGAAGACCGAGTGGGATCAAAGAAACTAGCAGACTGATCACTAAATAGATACAAATAGGTGCAAATTCTGACATTACCACAACCCACTTGGTTCTTTCGTTTCGCTCCTTGCTCGCATACCGGAAAAAAATCCTTATCGGTCGATGACTTAAGCCTCTTAAAGGGCTTTTCAAAAGTATCTTTTAAGAAGAAGAAATTTTCAACTTCAGTCTAGTTTGCCACAAGGCATGCAAGCGAGGCCTATGTGGAAGAAAGCTCGACAACAACAAGCGAATGATCTGATCGGGGGGCGTACTCTACGAACTGAGTTGCTTCACAACCTGGGGGTTGGGTTCTTTCACTCAATAGAAATGAATAAAAAAGTCTCACACACTATAAGGCAATAAGCAGTTTTCAATACACAAATCTATTTCAATACGGGTGGGATTATAGAAAGACTTTCGAAATGACTTCTCTGTCGGTTACGACTTTATCTATATTCTATACTTGCCCTCACCGGACAAGAAAAGAAGACCCATAGGGAATAGGTAAGGAAGGGTTGAAGGAAGATGCCTTTCCCAGAGAAATATAGAAAGGCTTGAAAGCGAATTTCTCTACTTGCTCCAGTATGTCAGCATCTTCAAGCAAAAATGGTGTTGGAGGTATTGTATTCCATTTTTCCTTGCATATGCGTCCTCTGGAGTTGTCAATCTAAGTTGATGTGTTTTCGGCTAATTCTGTCTCATGCGGCGAAGACCTCTTGTATTAGCTCTTTCGAGAATTGGCAAGACAAAAAGTCTTTCTGATTCTGATCTTGCATATTTAGTCCATGCGTCCCATTCTACTACTTTGTATAAACCAACACTTTCCTATTTCCTTACTCTTTCTACTCTTTCCTTGGGATCCGATCCTATGACTTTTATCCGCTCTGCTTCTTAATTATCAAGCTTTTATTCATTAAATACACTTATATATTATATCACGCTCATCCTGTTCTTTTTTAACTTCCATTCTTTTGTACTTATTCAAAGACAAAGAACCTGAGAGTAAACGTTGCTAACACGTCACCAGTCCAAGCAGCAAGATTGAATTATGGTCGTGGAGTATTGTGTTACGTGTCTCTCTTTAGTTTGAGGTTGTATCTCTTGATACAGACAAAAAAAATCTCTTTCATACCTATGAATGTAAATAACATACATAGAAGGAATCAACAAATCTCATGCAACATCTTATACGAAGCAGGAAGTTTGATGTAATGTCTCCATACATCATGCCAACTCTCTATATTCAAAAATGCTTTCCACTTGAAGGATGTTATAACGTCTACCCACATTTTTATGGGGATCGCAGTATGAACCTGAACCTTCCAATACTATGCATAAAGAGAGATTCTTGATGGTCTTTTCTTTTGTGACTTTAATTTGAGACAAACGTAAATACATGCCTACTACAACTACAGATGCTTGTTGGTATAATGCTGTGAAAAAATCACTTGAGAGATTCAAGCTCTTTTTCGAATAGAATAGCTTTTTGTAATTTTTTTCAATTCGTTTTATTCACCGGATCCTCCGGTAAATGTTTCACGGCAATCACCTCCTCACTTGTAAAAGAAAAAGACTTAACAAGAGCATATCGTCTTTAGGTGGGTTTAACCTCAATAGTCTTTTGTAGACTCCACTTTGAATTTTTGATCATCCAACTGCTTTAAAATATTGCTTCTTGTTCCAGCTGTGGATAATTGTAGGAATGTGTTTTAGTGGATTCTTGAGATCTTTTTTTTTAAGCCTTTGATAGCTCGACCACATTGTTCCTAAAAAAAGTGTGGTCTTTAACCATCTTTTCTCACACGGAATAGCATGTTGGTTTTGTGTGGCTCATTATAGGACCGTCTAAATGTGATAGGGGCTTCTTTAAGATATTGTTCTTTCTAGCTTCCATGGCAGCTTTGTCAGCTGGACTCATACTCATGTTTTGCTTCTGTTTAAAGAAGTCATGTCCCCCTCTAATACGTATTGAGATCAGCATAGATGTGTTCATGGATGTCTTCTCAGTCTTTTTGAATTTGAATGAGAGGGTCTAGTGTCTTAGGATTTTTGGAGAAGTCGGCACGAATGTGACTAAAGTCTTTCTCTGCCTGAGAAAATACGCTATCAATTGATAAAAAAAAGTTCTGTAACCTCGTTTGTTGTCAATATTTTGATCTTCCTCAACAAGGACTCATATTGAAACCAGATAATTGCTTTTTAGATTCCTCATAAGCCTTGAGCTCTTGTTGTCTTTCCCAGTTTTCCTTAACTCGCTTATCCTTCTTTTTGAATGCCCTTTTCAAGGTTTTCTATGTTAGTTTCTAGTTATGATTTTCTCTACAGAGGATTGTTGAGCGCGTTTATCTTTTCAGTTGTAGATCCTTTTGGAAGGTGTCTTGTTCCCATTGCGGTTCTAATGATTTAGGCTGTTCGCTTGCTTCTGGTATCGTCATAAGCGTATACACGCGCTTCCATAGATCTAATTGGTTAATCGTTTCTGGATTTGACTGCAACAATTGACGCACTTCAGCTTCAACCTTATTCCAAGACTGTCAAGTGCTCTGTGTTACGTAGAATGGTCTGGTTTGCTTACCAAATTTTACACTAAACTCGTTTCAAGTGCCTCTCCAAAAACGATCAGACATGTGAAATTCACGAGCCTTAATCTTGACTTTCTACATATCTCTTCCCATCGCTTATCCATATCCATAGCTGGGATAATGACATCACGAACCTCTAAATGCGCCTTTCTAAAGGTTGATAGAAAGCTCTTTGCGCTTTTTCCATCTGTATTTGAGTTCTTGGTTCTTTTGTATAATCTGAGACATTTAGCTAAAGTCAAGCCTGATTCTAAAGCCTTCCGAACAGATTCTTTAGCTCTTGCTTGGCAGAAAATGTTCGTTAATTTGCTATCACTTTCGTCTGTGTTCTTACTTTTTCAACTTCTTTTGCTTTTTATAGCATCATAAATGAAATTATTCCTTCTTTCAAGCGGTTTTTTATTTATTTCAAAAGAATTCTTTTTTCATATCTGGAAAGAGACTAATGTATCTCGGTTTAATGTTATCAAAGCTCTTTTCAAAATCCCCTTCCTCTCTGATCGCGTTAAGACCCACCGTGTATTTCACCCTACTTCTGATTGTTATTTATTATTATACTTAACAATTGATCGCGCGTAATCTCTTGATTTGCTTTCAATTCTTCCTTGATAGCTTGGATAATATCCATTTGTGTTGTTTATCTGTCTTATTTTGTCTATCATTTTGATTTTTTAACCTGTTGCCAGTTTTCTTGCAGCTCTGTTTTAGGAATCTGAGTCATAGTTTCGTGTGTCGCGATAGACGTTATTAATCTCGCTGATAATTGCGTCATTCTATTTATTGTCGTATTGACGTAAAGCGCCTCTTTGCATGGAATCTTATAATCCTAAATCATCACCGCCTCACCATCATAACAACTCCACTGCCCTTGCAAAAACAACATCATTGCCCTTTTGTCTTCATTGCGACTAGGATATATCTAAATTCTCTTTGTACAACCCGCGTCGAAAAATGTTTTTTGTATAAATCATTAGCATGATGGCCTCTTTGCTAAGCTGCAAGCCTTCCTTAATGGTATAAGATTAATATAAAGTGATTCACTTTGCAATTTTTCTAACACATCTTGAGAGAGGTAGATGTCTTGGCCTTCTTCTATTTGCGCGTTGTCAGACTTTCTCTAAACCTTGTTAATTTTTTTTTCTTTTGTATTTTTGCACTTCGTGGTATAAAGATCCTCTTTTAAACCACTTGGCTAATCCATGTTATGTTGGTAACGATTGTTTTCTTCTTCTCTCTTAACCATCCTTCTGTTTGGCTTCTGTTGATTGAAATTGAACTTTAACACTGGGACATCTTGTATAATCCAAGGACAAATCAACGGGGTAAGAGATCTAAATTGAACTTAGCCAGTTCCTCCCATTTGTTATTACTTTCATGTTGCAACCGAATGGTCTGATCTATCATCTTTTTGGTCGTACTGCCTTCTTGTAATTGAGACTTTTCAGGTTCCGTTTTTTTTAATGACTGCATATGAAGCGTGTAAGGGCTTTTATGCTTTATGCCTAAAAGGGAAGGGCATGCGTTCTAATTCGAAACCATAATCCTCGCGCACCACGCAGGCTGGTAGTCTTAATACAAGACTTAATACAAGAAAGAAATATCTTTAACTTATCCTCTCATATCAAACCAACCGATAGCGTCTTGATCTTGATACAAGATGCCTACCATCTAGCTTGTTATCCACGGTCAAGGAGCATAAGTCTTTGTTTTTGTTTTTCCATCGGATCTTAAGCAATATCCCAAGGGACATGAGGCGGATAAACAAAGAGTGTTCTTGCAGTTGTAAACGCACACGATGCAAAACCGCATAATGCTAATGAAAGACTTATCATTAGCTGCCAACACGCTATAGAAAGCGTTTTTGGGTAGGCTTTCATTTTCATATATGACCCATACCGAATTCAGCAATGAGAAATTGATGAAATGCAACTTGATAATCTTTTCACCTAGGGCTATCTGCGTTGCTAAAAGAGGGGGTGGTGATCTTCCGACACGACTAGGGATAAGCCACCATAATAAAGAAAAAAGTCTTTGACCTCTCACTGTTGCGGAAAAGGTCAAAGTACGAGGTTTGAGTTTGATCTTTATCAAAAAAAAGGTGTACGCATATTATCTTCCATCCATGTGTCTTATAACTTCAATGGTGCACGAGACACTTGACCAATAAACAAAATTCCTGTCCGATAGCTTTGTATAACGTAACCCCAAAGCCGATGACTTCCATTTGGAGACCGTTATAGATTATATAAAGACTGACCTTTTACTATAGGATGATGCGAATGCATGCCAATAAGCACAATAGAGTGATCCTTATTATAGTTATAGAAAAGGAGTAAGATGCACTTCACTATCTGTCACGGTTGCTGGTATAAAGCATTCTACGTCCACTCTCCACAACCGGATCGTCTCTATAGATGGGCAGATGAAGGTCAGATGACACCAAATGCGCTAATTTATCCTGAGGAATTATTGTTTGGTTGTGACATAGGCTAGCGCTTTGTAAGCATTCCGATATCTGTTATCTCTTTTCCGCATCTTTCTTAATTCTTAATGTCGTTTCTAGTGGCATTGTTTTTGAATAACGACCATTCTGGAATTCCTAGTGGGCGAATGCCAATCATAGAATAGACCAGCGAAGGCTCCCCACCATAAAGAATAAACCTATCTTCAGCAGGAACAACCATACATTAGAGGTTCTATTGTTCCGTCTCCTCGGACAAAACCCAAAGGGCAAAGGAATCCTATTCAAACAGTAAAACAAGGTACATGGAGGTGCATGATAAGGCAGAACAGAATAAAGCTTTCTTTGTTGTGAACATGCTTAGCCAAAAGCTATCACCTCTTTAAAGAAGTTTTGCAACTGTTGTTGTTTTTTCTGAAATTCAACAAGGCATAAACATTCACTGCCTCAGATAGAGGCATATACGAAATTGTGCCGCAATCAACTACCAAGGGCTGAATTGACTTGCGCTTTCGGTTGACTGATGTGAGCAATTTAGATGGGAGCCCACTTTTGAATATCTTTTGCCATCAGGGTGAAGACGGAAATAATCAGCGACAAGCTGCGTCACTTAACATATTGCGAGCATAGGCATCGGCTATAGAGATTTTATGCGTTTGACACACATAATCTAAGTAATCTAAGACAGATTTTTGGTGCTGTTAAAGAGATGCTGCTTTCACTTCAACAATGAGGCTATCTTCTTTTCTCTCAAGCATCTTTAGGCACCGATGGACAAAGACTTATGCCTGCGGTGAAATCAGCCGCTAACGAGCCAGAGATCTCCAATTTGACTACAAAGCATCTAAATCGGGATCTGCTGCCAGAATGCCGAATCGGAATGTGGTAAAGATTTTGTTTAATCTTCCTTCTTTAAGAACCCTGATTGGGTAAAATGTGATGATCATCCAGCTTGACCGCATCTTTGACACCGCACAATTTCACCACTACACTGCCGAAAACGTTTTCGGCTGTCACATGCAGCCCTATATCCTCCTGATGAAACAGGGTGGCCTTTTTGGACATCAGAGAAATTAGTCTATACGTTTACCATTACATAAAAGTGTTGATTTTAATAACCTCCCAAAACGACTTTCTTTTTCCTGATGAGAGAGTTCTTTAGTCACCACCACAGGCGTATTAAATACGGATGAAAGGAAGACGGTCCGACATGAATTAAAGCCTCGGTTTCGCGTGTAGAGACCGCAGGTTCAAAAAGTATCCTTATTCTTTCACCAGCCCCATCGGCACCCCTTCATCTTCATCTAAGAAAAAGAAATCTGCTGGAAAGATAATAGGTGTGACTATTGACAGGTGTAAAGAACAGATGATTAAACACGGTGGTCAAATTGAATAAGGCCTTAATGATCTTCTTTTCCTTACCAAAACCACAGTCCTAAGGAAAAACATTACTTACTATTCGTTCCAGCATGTTTGACATGTTTTGTCCTCCTTTTCAAATTCTTTCAATTATGTATCCATACTAGAAAGAAGACCTCTTGTTAATGGGACAAGGAAAAGAAAGATTGAAATTGCTCGCTTTACTTTTTAGGGCTCATGAACGCCAACACGTGCGGATCGGTATGGTTTTTTATACAAATTATATAAATGATGGTTGGCATGAAAGTCGTCATGAGTAGAAATGTTAGTACTAAGCCATCTTCTTCTTTGGAAAAGCTTTCGTCCGGCTATTTATACAAAAATGGATCAGATTTATATCCATATTCATCATTGACATCTTTTAAAGTTCAATCAATTCAGAAAAGTCTAAATATGCCCTCTCTCTTTTTTCTTAATCTTAATTGAGGGCTATCATTAAAAAGAATAATCAATTTCCCCATAAACAATGCGTCTATTGCATCTTCGATACCCTTACCCTGGGAAAAAGAGGTTGACCCTTGCCTAAAAAAGCATGATAGAGCTCCCCCTTCGCTTCGCGCACCTTCTCCTTGCTTTAGGGCTTCCGTGCCCAATCTACAGAGCATTGAAATAATAGCTATGTTGTTATAAATTCCTATCTGACCAGTTAAGCCCAACAGCTTAGAGAGTGATGTACCTCTGTGATAGGTAATAAGCTGAAGGGGAATGCCACTTCTTCCGGGACAAAGACCTTTCTTTCTTTATTGCTTGATCGAGAGATTGAAGTCTTGCTGTGCTACCTGCGCCTAGGGCTGTGGACTGAAGCTCTCAACTCCTATCTTGGGGCAAGACAGAAGAGCAGCTAAAGGGGTTGCAAGGCGAAAGTAAGTAGCCTGTCCTGTTCTATCAAATTGTAAACTCCATCCCCATAGTAGGAGGGCCTCACATCTCCTTACAACAAGCTAGAGGGGAAATGAACGTGAAGATAATAAGATGTAGATTTTCAAATAAGAATAAGGTGCGTCTTTGTTTGTAAAAGACTGTGGGAATATATCAAAGATAGAATAGAATGATATAAAGCTAACAAATTGTACTCCTTTTGTTTTGGTTAAGTAATAACTTAGAAGTAGGTGCAAGTAGCCCTTTCATACATAGCTCCCGCGTGGCTATTATATAAGTATTAGGCGATCAAAGAACTCTTTATTACCCGCAAAAAGGTCGAAAGGACCTTTTACTAATTACTAAACTAAATGGCATTGGGAGGTATGAGACGTATTACGACACCGAAGTAGCTAAAGTTCTGCTATACTCGTTTCTATGATTTGGCTCAAAAGATTACGCCAATACTGAGTGGTCTTTCTGATATTAATTGTGAAAAATCATCACGGAACAAATTCGCGAATGGGCATGCTGCTAGTTAACCAAGGTTCCCTTCAGCTATGGTGCAACTGCCACTCCACCCGAGAGAAGGCTTGACGGAAGGGCAAGCAATTCACAATGGCTCTAACGGAACTCCCTGGAAGGCTAAGGAATTTTTTTTTCTTTTGATTTTTTATTTTACTTAAAGGGAACTGGCACTTATCTTTGATGTAAAGAAAAGATTAAGGGGGGTTGCTCGGGATATGAAAGCTCGCTATAGACCTATATCCTATTACCTTACTTTCAGTAAGCTCGCTTGGCACGAGCAAGCTTTGTTCTCCAATCGGACGAAGAAAACTGGAAAGATGCTTCTATATACTTATAGTATAAGCACCTCTTCCATAAGAACCTGTTTTTAGAAAATCTCTACTTTAAAATGGCACTTTTGTAAAGGATTGAAAACGGACTTGTTTAATCCTCTCCTGCTTTTTCTTTTTACCTAGAACCTACTTAAACCTACTTATATTGATCTCTAACCAGCTTTCAAACGTCTTGCCCGTTGAGCCTGCTTGTCTTAGTTAAGACTCTTTTTTATAGGCTTACAAAATACAATTGCAATTTGAGGGGCTTTATTGCTCACTTAACGAATATTCCAGACTTTCCCCCTTGCTTCATACTACTTTGACCACTAAGTTCTATAACTAGATGGGCTTCTTTGTTATACATAAACACATTGAGGGGACTACTACTATATAAGATAAGGCACGAGCGCTCCTACACTATCTATAGATACTTCTCCTAAGTCCTAAGCACTGAAAGAAAGAAATCTATCTTTTTCCTCCCCTGGTAGCTCGCAAGGAGGTTGATTGACTGGGCTACTAAGTCTTTAGGCATTTTAGAGAGCTCTCCGTATACTAAGGGAAATTACAAATGACCATACCGATCCTGCTGTAGGCTTGAAAACTTTCTTTTGTGTGGGGCTTCAGCCACAGCCAAGAAAGGGATGGAATTAGTGAAACTTAATAATAAAATCTAAGAAAATAAGAAATAAGTAGACGAGACGGATTTTTAGCCTTTCAACCGCAAGATGAGCAGTTTTCAACTAGATAAGATCTCATAATACAAAGTTCTCCAACTGCACTGACTCATACCTGGTATGGGGAAGAGAGCTGGAAAAAGCAGGCTTTGGGTCAAAGAACTAGATCAGGGGCGGACTCTACTCTATACTCTACAACAGTTGATATGCGACATCCTTTTTCATTCAGCACGGCGCAGTCACAGATATTATGTTGGCTAGAATACGAAATGTAAGATTCAGGAAAAATAGCTGATTAACCTCTATAGTAATAGAATGCGGCATAAGAAAATGCTTCGATGCATGAATCCCATTAATAACCTACACATACTTAGGACATTAGACCAGCCGAACTGTAGCTAAAAAAAAAGCTACTTCGCACAGAACAATTAATTGGGAGTGTGGATATCGCTCATTTTGAAAAGAAGGACTATGTGTTGCGTTGCTTACCTTGAATCACACATTGAATCTTTATGAAAAGAGCAATAAGGGATGCTCTTTCTTTATAAATTGGGTTAAGCAGCGGCTTTTGGTTGCAGTACTGTCGTATTACCGGGTACTCCTCCGATTGAGGAAGACTTTATTCTTATTGGGCAAACATAGTACTCTAATTTTTAAGAAATCGATGCCTTTCCTCTTTGTAAGAATTTCGATCGTTTTCTTTTTGATCGCTGTTTGCTATTTATTTAGTTTGTGTTTAGGTTCAATTGATGTATTCCATGGCCTGCTTTCAAAAGATGCGTCAGTTTCCGCTATAAGGAGATAGTTCAGTTCAGTGAAGAAGTTCAATTCCGATCCTGGTAGCCTCGCCAATGCCCCCTCTCCTGCACCAGATTCTTTTGAGGTGGTAAACCCATCTGTAGCTCGCCTTCTAGATTGAGAACATCCCCGGGCATAGGAGTTAGGCTTCGCCCCTCTCCTTTTCTAGCTGCCCAGATTTCATTCCTCTGGGAACAACTAAACTATTAGCCAAAGGTCTAGTGGAAACTTCTTAGTCGAGGGAAACTCCCCTTTTTGTCTTGTACCTCCGCTCCTAAGCTAACTAAGAGCGCTATCCGTTCCTACGCCCCCTACCGGATGAAACTTGAGATTCATTCTTCTCAAAAGCAGTACCGAAGATAGTAAGAAATCCGGTCAAAACCTTCCTGGGGAAGAATAAAGTACCGGATCAAGTAGGCAATCTTAGGACCATTCTTTTTCTTCATTAGAGCTTTTAGACAAGATATGCCTTATTTGCAAGATTGAAGACCTGTTGATATGGTCTTAAATCTGTTAGGAGTACCTTCACGAATGAATGTAGGACAGATATTTGAATGCTCACTTGGGTTAGCGGGAGGTCTGTTAGACAGACATTATCGAATAGCACCTTTTGATGAGAGATATGAACAAGAGGCTTCGAGAAAACGAGTGTTTTCTGAATTATATGAAGCCAGTAAGCAAACAGCCTAATACTATTACTATGTCCTGTCCCCTGCTCTTAGATTAACAATTTCATTGCCTTGCTTGACTTCTCTCACTCCTTGCTTCCTTTAGCAGGGGAAATGCCGACATCTAACAGAAAAAATGTCCTAAGAGCGGATCTCTTTCAGACCCTTCTACTATCTACTATGACATATGGATGTCACTGAATGCCTTCCACTTCTAATTCCCTTTCTCGGGTTCCTAGCCAAAGCGGACCAGAGAAGGTTAGTTTTTTGACCCGCGGAGATAGATCAAAGAAAAGCTGACTGAGGCAGGAAACAAAAGAAAAAAAGGGAAGGCACCGAGGGCGGGGTTGGAGAGTAGGCTTGCTTATTCCTTCTTGCCTTCTCTTCTAATCAATCCCTTGCTTCTTTCCTTTTGTGGACTGGAGCTTCTTACTAACAGCTACTTGACCATAGTCACTCAGTCTATTTACTCTCGGGCTTTGTTTTAGAGAGATTTCCTAGTGCTATTATTACAGCTTGCCTTACTAAGAAATGTGCCCCCCTTGCTGCCATACCACATTCCGTCCAATTGGCCTAAGGATTCTCTATAGAATCTTCCCACTGCTAACTGCTAAGCGAATTCTACTGCCGAGCTAAAGACTATAGCAAGAACAGCTTCTCACTCGGGTGAGATTGAACTGGGTCACTGAACTCTCTCTCTTCCCTTCGCCCCTTTCCTTTAAGGTGGGGGACACCTGTTTCCTTAGCCGGAAAGCCTGCTCGCCTACCTCTATTGTATTGAGTATTGAGTTGCCCCCCTCGGTCTTGAACTAATGACTCTATCAATTCCTTACCTCTATTTAAGTGAATTTCTTTTTCAATTCCATGTCCTATTCTCTGGCTATAATGAATACCACGCAACTACTAAAGGGCCCTTGGAGTCGCTCTAGACTCTTCGTACTGCTAAGTAAGGAGAAGGTGCGGAGCGGAAAGGCAGAAAGGAAGTCACCCTGGTGCCAAAAAGGCAAAGATAAGATCTCTAACAGCTCTAACAGGAAAAGAAAAGCAGCGGAGTCGTTCAAAGAAAAAGAGAACATCCTCCACCAAAGAAAGGAAGAAAAGCCTACAGGCGGCCATACTTCGGCTAATGGGGGTGGCGCCATATTTGAGAGAGGAGAAGACGTCTTCAGCAGACTTGGAAGAGGACTGCGAGCAAAAGGGCTCACTAATCAACCATAAAGCCTAAACCTGACTTACTCCTAGTGGGCCAATCACTGCCTTTTTAATGTGAATGGGATTCTGTAAAAGTAAGGGCGTATTCTCTAGCAGCAGCAGATTCTGTTCCTACAAAAGGAAAGCAATCCAAAACAAAAGGACTCGGGCCTTTCCGGTCTTTGATAAAGAATTAATGTTCAATCAGTTCCTTCCCCTGAGGAGTTGGCTGGACTACACTCTTACAGAATTAGCGGATTTGTCTCAAAGAGGCTTTCGAGGCCTTGGCCTGCGTCTCTAAGACCGGATTTTGTTAATTTAAGGAGCGGGGATAGGACGCGAGGGCCTTCCAAAGGAATTAGGTTAAGTTGCCTACATGGCTACTTCTAGCAGCTCCCGGAATAGCCTTCACTGCCAACCAACCTTTACTCTTTTTGATCTTTTCCTTAGAAGGTCAAATTATCCAACCTCGTAGACAGAATGAGAGAGACCGTCTTCAGGGCTAGCCGGACTCTGACTTTCGCTGGAAGACTTACACTTATCAAGTCAGTGACTACGGCCATACCTAAGTTTGTAGCTTTTTAAAGATCCCTCATGTGATTGAAAAGATGGAATGTCTTAAGCCTCAATTTATTTGGGAAGCGGGATAGAAAGGTAGCTTGCTTACTTAGTGCTTGTACTAAGGGCTTCCCTTTCAATTCAAAGTAAAGAAGCTTTGTTGAGAGAATAGGAGTGCGCTGCGAACGAGCCCGAAGAAAGAGAAGAAAAGTCAAACGGTGGTATGTCAACGCTTGTAGTCAACAAGGTTTGGAACCCTCCACCCATTGATCCTATGCAGGAAAATGAATGGATCAATCCTCGGCATCTCACTCTAAGACCATGCTATCGAAGTCGGATCTTATTATCTTTCTTTGGGCCTAAGCAGCAATATTCTTCCCTACTTCGTATCCTGTATCAGCCCATTCCTTAGAAAGACGTAGAACTCTTATACTGACATGAGCTCGCATCGGGCCTATTTGCTTCCTTGTCCGAAGAAGCCTTTCACTTCACCGAGAGATCAAGGCTCCTCTTCTTGATAACTAAGAAGTTGGTCTTCTTAGCTTTAGCTTGCCAATCGATGGACGGAAAGGAGACTCTAGCTCCTGTTCTATATCCCCAGGTCCTCTTTAATCCGAAGAATGGAAAGAGGGCTGGCTTGACTCTAGTTCCGTTTCACAAACACAAGATATAAGACCAAGTGTTGGCACCCTCCAACTGAGACAGTTATAATATAATTTGACAACCGTGTCGCGATCAGTCTTTCGGTCATAGGCAACCTTATGAGCACAGACCAAATAAGAGGTCTTACTGAGCGTGGACGGAGTCCATTACTAGTCTAATATTTTGAAGTTAGGGCTAAACCACTGAGCGACTAAAGCCGGGATTTCCAATTTCACTCAACCCGAAAGGTCAGAAAGCACTTAGGGCCCCATTGTTCAAATAAAGGCTTGATTATTGCTTGCTTGGCCAGTCAATGTCATAGATCTCAGGGAGTTTAGAGAACTCGTTTGTTAGAATGAGTAAGGTCATGCCATGCCGGTAGTTCCTCGATCGTCAATTCATAGAAAGAGGTATCAGGTCGATCTGTGAGTGGTGTGGTTCTGCAGGATGCATGTTGCCAAGGTGCTCACCAAAGGCAGGCGTCAGTGAATAGGAAGCCAATCTCGAATGCTGGTGAATTCAATGCGTTTGGGACTCCCCTTCTCCTTTGGCCAAGAAAGCAAGTCAACCTACTTTGTCGTTGGGTTGGTTCGATAAGGTGACTTGGAAGGTAATCCGATCAATCTGTCTCATTGAGTTCCTTCGAATGATAGGTTTATATTCCGGGAATGTAACCCCCAGAATAGAATAAAGGAGTTTGCTCGCTTGTTTGATGAGATCGATTGCCAATAAGTTGAGGATGTTAGGCTCGTTCACTAGAATGAGGAGGTCATCTTGGTCGGTCTTTCTTTTAATGGGAATTCACAGAAAGAAGTATGCGATCGCCCAATTCTGAATCTTACTAAATGGAGAAAGCATCTTTCAAAGTAGGCGATAGTGTAGTCTCCGACTTACTTACACTAGGAGAGGGTAGAGTAAGTCCTTCTTCTCTTAAGAAATAAAGATAGCAAGATTGAACATGCAAGCCAGAATCTCCTGCCCCTACTCCTGACGGCGAAGCTAGATGGGCAATGCACTCATTCTCGGACGGCAGGCAGGTGGAAGGACACCAAACCCATTGTATACCATAACACGGATAGAAGGAACCTACAATATACGTTACAGCAACATGGGGGGCTTCTTTAAATAAGGAATGCCATGGCTCAAGTTACTAGTTGCAACTCCCACTTTCAGTGACACTAAGGACTATTTGTTACCAGCCCGCCTCCCCAAGCAAGGGAAAATGTCAAAGAAGTTTCTTTTTGTCTCCTAAATGCCCCATATGTAAAAACGGAGGGATTGGAAAGGCTAAGAATGAGGTAACTAACGATCTAGCTATATCAGTTATGTTATTCTCAAAAGAAGCTTTTCCACGGTGGAGAAATAGGTAGTCGGAGGTATCAGTACTATCTCTGTCTCCAAGACAATAGGTATCTCAAATCATGGGGACGGGCAGTATTTCAGGCATGTAGGATGGGGAGAAAAATGGATCCGCGATTCCCCTAACTTAGACGTACCGCTCACCGCAAAGAAGACTTTATTTAGTACCTATTAAAATCGTTGAATTGATCTGCTTACACAATTTCCTTTAGAGCCTACCTTCCTAGCTACCGTAAGAAGAAGAAAGAAAGTCTAATCCGATTGCTGTCTCAGTTGGGCTATAAAGCCTTTGTTGTGAGTCTTGTGTACTAAAACGATTCAAAGCCCGGCAATGCTTTATTCTTCACCGCTTGTTTGTGGTTTACATTCTTCCGAGGAACCGTACAACCACCGTCAGTTTCGTAGATCCTGCTACAACATATCACCCCGGTTCAGAAAAGTTGTGGCTTCCCGTCCGGCCCTTTTTCTATGAATGAGAGGTGCATTGCTTTCTATATTTATTATATTAGATGGGCGGATAGAACAAGCAGCATACCCAATCAATAGAAAATACCCAAAAAGGTGCTCCAGGACAGACGGGAAACTCAGTCCTTTATCCTCCCTTTCATCGGTCTCTCGGTTTGAGGACGCGAATTACTATATGTGACATTGAGGGAGGTTTCCAGTTGAGAGAGAGCACCAGCTGGCCATTTCAGAATCTTGACAGACTGCAGGTGATGATAGATCATCCCGCATCCAAAGACTTTTTTATTCAAATTGAAAGTAGGTTTTCCCAACCCATTACTTCGCTCTACTATCCTTATGTGACGGGACATAAGTAATCTTTAGACCGCTCCGTGGGGACTCAACCCATCGCTACTTGGCCATCACACACAGCTTTGAGAACAGGAAAAGTACTAATAGAAATTGAATGACCTTCGCTTTCATACTGTGAGAGTTATTCCAAGATCCCACGAAAGGTCCTGTCTACCTCACACTCCTGGCTTACACAAGTCACTCTATCTATCTGCGAACTGGCTGAAAGTACTTTACTCACGCGGAACATAAGCAGCATATGAGTATGTAACGGGATAATTCGTCCCCAATCTTCTAGCACTTTTGGTTGTAGCCGCTCTTGCAACTTCCTTTCTTCCTTAGCCTTTAGGTGAAGGAAAGATAGATCGCAAAGAGACCGGAGTCAACTACCCTACCTCGTTCACTAGCCCCGGGGCTTTACAATGGGGCCAATCCACTGCAGAATGCCTATACCTTGAAAAAGAATCTTCTTAATATGTATGAAAGCGTCAACTACTCTGACTCTTATAACCTCTACTTCGCTCAGAAGTCAACCGGATAGAAAGCATAATTCGATTCAATAGGCTACCTTACAGGGTTCAGTTCGAGATAGAAGTGAAGTACAAGAACAAAGACTAACAGAAAGGTCTCAAGCCGGGCATTCATTCTGATTCTGATCGTCAGACATTTATTGGCATACTTTTCTTGGGATTGGCCATCATGTCATACCTTTGTGCTAGCACTCAACCTCTCCCCTAGGTCGGAACTGACGGGACTCGAACCCGCAACTTCCGCCTTGACAGGGCGGTGCTCTGACCGATTGAACTACAATTCCAGAAAAATGAGGAGAAAAAAAAAGGCTGACTCTTTTTTCTCATTGGATTGTATTCGAATTAGTTTGCCATGTTGTCACAGAGACACAAATGAATAGACTACTATTATATATAAATGGTCTGCGCAACCTTCTACCAGATACCGGTGTAGAAATGTGGGTCCGGCTATTGCCGAGTCAAATAAATCAAGCATACACTCCAACTCATTCTTCGTTCCTTCTCTTCTATAGCAAACGGCTAACAAGGCGCCGAAGGTGTACTTATGCTATTGTTAAACCCAATGCAACTACAAATTCCCAGGTGTAGGTGGGAGTCATTGAAGGGACCAATCCGACTGGTTCTGAATCGGACGATTGGAAGAATTCAGCTCTACTATTCCCTCCTTCGGAGCCTTAGATAAGTCGTCGCTTTCGTTCAATCGTTCCTACTCCTCCGGTCCAGTATTATTTACCGGCAATATTTCTTGATAGCTATGGCTACTTTAGTCTGAATGTTAGCATGAAATCAAGATTGATCATATGGTTTCAAAATCTTTTATATAGAGAAATACTCATAGATGAGTTGATACAATCGTAACCTTCTGGCCGTACAACTCCGACTCTGCCTTCTAAATGATAGTCACTGGCCCGCTCCGTTCCAACTTCGACTTCGTCGCCTTCTACGAACCCTATCTCTCTTGCAGAGCCCGCTTTCGCGCCTTGCTTGATTCCTATCGGTCTAAGGACTAATTGCTTTCCTGGAAGAGGACTGACTATGGCCTTCCTAAAAGTCATCCTTCTTCAGCGTCACCCTCACTCCCAATAGAATAGAAGACTAAATGAGTCAGCGCCCCTGCCACATCCTCCCATTGGCCCCTTATCTCGCTTTAACTCCACTCCAAAGGATGCTCGAAATCGCGGCTTAGATGCTGTCTTTCTACTTTCTTTGGCTCAGCGGCTTACATAGTTAGACTCTCTTTTTTGAAGATAAAGAGCAGACGCTTTAGAGAGAGTTGGGGGAGATTCAGGAAAGACTTAGAGGCTGGATCGCTAGATTCAGGGGACGAAGTAGAAACCTATGGTCGACTTAGTCAACTAAGAAGAGTCTATGAAACTAGTTGCTATTTCAAAACAAGGAGATCTCCTCAATTAGTCCATGAACAAAGAAAGATAGGGAGCCTTATGATTCCATTAACCATTCTCAGGTAATGATCGATCCACTTAGCGTACTAGGAGAACCAAGCATCTCTTGAAATTACTGGGGCCAACTACAAGCAAAGCTGTAAGCGACAAAGTAAGTACCAGAATCCTAGATTGTCGCTATCTTTGATAATAGCTTCCATTATCTCCTCAGGATCTCCCTTGTTCCTACCTTCCCTTTCAACATGAGGCGTAAACTACCCTCAATCTTGAGACCCTCTCGTCAGTAGCTGCCTTAATCCCGTAAGTGACTTCTCTTTCTTCTTATTCCAATTCCAGCCCCACCGTCCAGTTTAGGTGTAGTTGATTCCTCAGGTCGCTTTATGTGCTTTCTGGAATAAAAGATGGAGGAAATGAGCAATTGTACACCAGGTTGGTATGTGCCGCTTTCGCCATAAAGTGAAGATTTCCTTTTTGGCGCTTACTTCATTCTTTTTTTATCATCTCTCTCTGCAAACTCAACTTCGTTGCCTTCACTCCATCACGGACCTAGAACTCGCTACCAATTGTGAAACCGTAAACCCATCAAGTGATCAGAAAGATGCGTAACAGTTGAAAGAGTAGAAAAGGAAGACTTATTAGATTCTTTAGCAACTCATGCATCACCAACTAGATCCGCGGACATTGCTGTTGCAGATCCTTATCGAGAGCAAGTATCAAATACAGACGAAGATAGTAAGTAATAGGTATGTATATACCAAAAGGAAGACAGCTAGAGAAGACTGCACATCAACACCTCTTTCAGAGCCTTATGTTAAGAAGCCAAGAAATTTGATCAGGAGGCAGGGCAAAATCGAGATGAACAGGGATTACCTCTAGTAGATAAAGAATATCCTTTAGTAAGGGAACGAAGTTGGGCGGAGTCTAACCACGGCGAGTGGCAAGGCAACTTCGGACGTTGGGACTTACGTACCATAGTCAGGCAACGAGAGGGTAGCCCATCCGTTACTAATTCCTTAGACTCGTATCAATCATAGTCGAAGATCGAAAAAGTTTCTTTGTTGATAGACTCTGGAAAGACCGAGAAATCAAACTAGAAAAAGGAAGAGATTGGAGGGATTAGGTTGATCCAGGCTGAAACCGAAGAGCCAAATACGGAACGATCCTCGCACAAACTCCAACTAGTAGGAATTGCAACTAGAACCAATTTCATTTCCTCAAGTCTCGAACTAAGCTAAGAAAGAGAAGCCATGATACCAGAGGCGCCGTTAAGGTGGGGTTGGGAAGTGGGTACTATACCTATCCCTTATTCTTCACACCTTGTTATTTCGTCTTTTGTGTCTTTATGGATGTATCCTCAATAAGGTCGCTAGTTAGGGAAGTGACTGTATTCGCTGCAGATACGTAATCGGCTTTCTATGAAGACTCTGGTCTCTGGTGAAGCAAGATCGAAAGGAATGAAGTCAGATCTCACTATGGAAAGGAACGAGATTACTTGCTAACGTAGGATGTCTTGTAAGGTATTCTCTTATATAGTAGTCGATTTCTTTGATTCTCCTCAATCTAAAGAAACAGATCGGTATGAAAGAGCTTTCTTTGTGCCATCGGTTAGTAGCTAAACGATATAAGGGATAGGCAGAATACGACTGTAAGTAGTAAGTCGCTGGGTTGATAGGTGAAGGTATGTCAGAATAGAATCTATAGCATTCACAACTCCTTCGTCGTTGCCTGCAATGAAATCGCTTATATAGAAGAACGTTGTCTGGTATGGAATTGCTGGGTTGATAGATGAAGCTCTGGGATAGAATAAAGTGAGGGTACGACTCTGGGAGATCAAGAGGGAAACAAAGGTTTAGTTAAGTATACCTCGTTCCCTCTCCAAACAGTCGAGCATCTTACAAACGTCACACTGTAAGGGGTGAGTTGTAGAACCGAGGGAACTGTGTTATCACCGACCAAGGGGAGACCTGTTGCCAAGGTGCTTTCAATGATTACAAAGGCGTCTTCTCGCCTGCTGGAAAGCTTGACTTGGCTATTGTGAAATCAGCAGCAGATCTTATCAAAGAAACATAATGAATAAGAATCCGTTCTTGGAAGAATTTCGACTATAAGGGAGGAGTTCTCATACCCAGTGAAATGATTAAGGAGTTTTTCCGCCTAAAGGGGAATGCTTGAAATAAGCTCTTCTGTCTCTTGGCTACTCGGAACGAATGCTTGAGAATCAGCTTATGTCGTTAGAACGAGAATAGTTCAAGTGGAATCTCTTTCTTTCTGGAGGGTTCCGGAATTGATAGAGTAAAGTCATATATGGCATTCAAATCGCCAAATCGTTATCTTACCTTTGTCTAGAGGAAGTTGGTGTGAATTCTACTACGGTAGAGGATCTACAATCATTAGCTCTGGTTCACAGGCAAGTAGTTGAGGGGATTGAGTTTCACTCTTGAGAGATAGCCAGATAGTTCAGAGAGCTAGCCGTAGCTAAGGTAAGGCCTCCCAATAAGAGTTCAGGTAAGTCCACCCATGAAACCATTTCTCTGGGAATTGCATACAAAAGGAAAAGGAAGGAATCGAGCCGGGAAAGAAGAGATGTGAGTATTCCTCTAAATCACTTTTTCGTCCTTACTACTGCTATTTTATCGGCCCGGGTGTGAAGAAAGACATTGATACAGGGATTATGTCAATGTATTAATCTCGCTGGCGGATCTAACTATCTATCTCTTATCTAAGGGGATTTGTTCATATCAATTAGAAGTGCATTCACGCGCCTTTTTCTTTTTCTTCTTTGAAGTTAGCTCTGCCGAATGCCTAACCTAACAGGATTCCATTCTTTCCTTTCTGTCAGAGAGTTCAGCATACCTACTTTCACATTCATCATCAAAGAATCTTCTTTCTGAGAGAGGCTTGGGAGGTTCAATGGCTTTTCCCTTCTCTTCAGCAGTCAGAGGTCTTCCTAGCTTCTTAGCAGTCGTTTTGAATTGGCGCCCAAAGTATCTGACTGGTCTTGTAACATTGGCTGTTGTAGCTTGAGCAGGAGCTGCAATGGCAGCATCTACCTCCATGTGTTGATGAGGTGAAGACTCTGGTTTAGAATAAGACAGGGTTGTACGACTCAGGTTTAGAAGAAAATGAAGTCGATAGGAAAGTCTATCTTAGCCGATAGGAAATGGAATTGGCTGTAGTCGATAGACTACAGGGAACAATGTGGGTGAGTCTTTAGACGAACTGTGCCGGGGGTGGTGCGGGTTACGTAAGTATGTTGAGTCGTGAGACACTGGGGGCTTTAGTATACAGGCGCCGGTAAGGTGCTGGCTTAAAAGGGCCCTTGAATCATACCACATGGGTGTGTGTTGATACCTAATGGTAGTCTATCTCTTGATTTGTAAAGATCAAAACAGCCATTACGACCGTTTACGATCATGTGGATCTATATTCGAAACCTTCACTCTATTCCTCCCATTTCAGGAATACTAAACATGCACCTTGAATTCAACCCAAAAGGTTGTCAAATCGCATCGAGAAGCCATAAAACCAGAGGTTCAGAATAATACAGGCGCCGTTTAGGTACTGGGGACGGAGTAGACTTTATTGCGTCATTCAATTCAGGTGATGAATTATCTGACTTTATAGATTTACCAGATAATGAGCCTGCTTAAGAGCCAGATTGACCATTTTATGAGCCATATAATCTGGATTTTCCAGCTTCTGGTCCAGCTTCTGAGCCAGCTTCTGATTGTGATTTCCCGGATGATGACCCAGATAAGCAATCCTCCGATTCAGATAAGCCAACTTCGTTGCCTTATGACCCAGCTTTTTATTCCCCAGATTTACCAGATTCTGTAGACGGAAAGTAGACTGGATATTCCGATTCTGGATTTATAGATTCTCGTTTGACAAAGGCTGTACCCTAACGGCACCTGGTTCAAGATGATCTTTATCGTGAGATGATGGTTCAAGATGATCTGGATCGCTAGATTCAGGAGGAGAAGGATGCTGAGTTGAGTTACTCTTGAACTAGAAGTCACAACGTCGTTAGACTTAGGAGTTGGACTGAGATCGGTCGAACGATCACACAGCTCACCCCTCACGAGTTAAGCATAATAACGAAGGTTGACCCTTCGTCTAGAGGGGCTAATGTGCATCAACCCCGTGTTCGCCACCCACACGGGAACGTAGACCTTTTGATGTCCAAGCCCTGGGAACTTGAACGATACCGTCGAGCCCTGGACTGAAGAATAGGAAGGAAGTCTAAAGAACCTAAACGACGGATAGTGCGCCATAGATTGATCTTGAGCTAAGGATTTGACTCCTTATTTCAGAAGGGATAACCCCTCACTCGAGAGCTAGCATTTTTCGGGTCGGGGTATGCGAATTCCGTCTTGCCCTGGGTTTATTTACTGGGCTCATTATTACCTGTACGCCCAAGTAAAGAAGTTCACCTTACCGTCGACCATCGAATGGTTCATATGCTAAGATCTAATGCTAGAGGACTAAGGAGGTATGTCCGGTTCATTCCGGGTTTTTTACGAGCATAGAAAAGTCTTGTTCTCAGAGTCTCACCTCCCAGTCGCAGATTTGAGATCGAAAAAGGAACTTCTCGGAAATCCTTCGAAATGCCAGGATTTTAGCAAAACTCGAGAAAAGCAAAATAAGCATCAAAAGAAAGAAAATGCATAATGAATAAACAGATAGATATGATGCCCACCTGAAGAGGCCATAAGACCCATATATATTGACCGCTACAGACCCCACCCATCGTACTTGTGGCCACACAAACATCCTTATCGAATCCGTTGTAGTTGTACCGAGCAACTCAGTATACCCGATTACGACAAGAACAAGATGCGCCGCGTTGATTGTTTCGATCACCACGCAATTCATAGGCGATCGAGCCTCAACTCGACTATAGGAAAAAAATGAATAATGGAATACCTAATAAGACCCATGGGAACCCTCTTAGCAGTGCTACAAAGAAACACAATACCTTCAAATCACACCTAAGTCATCAGCTATTTACTTAACTAGATCACAGGGAAAGACAGGAGACGAAAACTAGACTGCTATTTACTTCATCGGAATAGAAATTCTCTTAGCAAATTCCACTGCGGAAATAGAAATGATGGAGGAACCATCAACGCAAAACTTCGACATAGGAAATTCTGAAAACTGAATTCGAACCTTCACAACTTGAAATTCGATTCACATCCTTTGAGGCGTTCAAACTACGATTAAACTAATGTAGAAGGTCATCGAACCAACTTAGAATAGACTCTACATAGGATTGTTGCAACGCGGAGAGGACCGAATGAGACGGGATTTGAGATTGAGGAGAGGGCCAAGATACTGACTTTACAGTGACCGGGCATCCATTCCACTTTGTAACTACCCCACCAACTAGGGGCAAGCGTACTTCTTAAGAATAAGTCACTTCCTTCCAATCTAAAGGCACTGGAATAAAGCCAAAGTCTACCGACTTCACACTAGGCCTTTTCATCTCTCTTAGTTTCAGAGTCTTCTGTCTCGTTCTTCCCAGAAAGGCTAATAAGGAAGCCCTAGCCGGAGCCTCCTCCAAGGGATTGCTAGAATATACTGACATTACCCGATTTAGGCTTTAGTCAACCACAGACCGAATCCTTTCCTTCATTAATCAAAGAATTGCATGAACAAAAGAAAGAATCAAAAAGATCACAAGGATCTTGCCTATAAGCCTGGCACTCTAAAGCTAGTCAATCCATACTCCATCTTAGATAGACAACTTGAGATGAAATGAAAGAAGGATTGGAAGGGAATAGCGGGGGCATTCCATGTACTAATGACCTCGACACAAGATCTGGCATCAAAGACTTATTGAGTTATCTATGCTTTGGGAGCAATCCTTGGAGCACTGAAGAATAAGAGCTAGCTTTCTTTGCCAGACCTGTCTTAGACTCACTCGACCTCGGGAAGCTGCCATTCGTACCTCTTTATCTAGGCTCTCTATTACATGTCCCTTCTTAGAAAGATATCCGACTTGGCCCATGGATTACATAGAAAGGTCTTGCAGGAAAGAGGTTAGTGAAAAAGCCCAATCATAGGTAAAGTGGGATTCTTTATTGGATCCTAATGCAATAAATCGATTATATTATGCGATACTGATTGCCTCTTTCGACTTTGACTCAGTAGCAGCAGAGCCAGAAGAAAGAAGAAAAGTAGCGTAAAACGAGACAATTACACGCATACAATATTATCTATCCGGCAGCGATTCACCTTCTTTTTTGATTTTCAATTCTTTGTATTAGACAGCTGGTAATAACCTAGAATAAGATAGGCCAATAATAACCATTTGATAGAATTGCTATGCTATGCTTAGTCCCAAAAGAACCTAATTCCTTGTAAATCAAATACTTTATGAAATGGGCGGAGTAGCAGAAAATATAGCCAGAAAGGCCATTACAATAGCAGCGTCCAAAATGCCTATACGAACTCATTATTTCGAGATAGGAATTAGGAATGTCGAAATAAAGGAAGGAGGCCCTAGGTATAATAAAAAGTATAGGAATTGCAGGTTTTTTGGACAAACAATATTTCTTTTTTTTACTCCTGCCCAATCATCTATCGATTCTTCTCTAAAGCCCCAGAAGAGTTGCCGATTCAGGCTGTAAGTGAGGAGATAGCGACGGAGATCTCAGTCGAAGAGATGGTGGAGAAGTTGTTGCCCGGGATAGGGAGGAGAAGAATGTTCATGTTGACGCCCTTGTCTTTTTTGAATACAAATAGTAGGTGCTATAAGCTCTAGCT